>QKQZ01019806.1:0-32247 GCA_003595255.1 Solenopsis fugax
GGGCCGCCTCCACACTCTTCCGAGGCGCACGTGCACGCCGCGCCGTGCGCCGTCGACCGACAGGTTGTTGACCGCGCAAGGTCAGGCGCCACATCGTCTTGGCCGTCTCCCCACTCTCCTCATAAAGAGGGTCCGAGACAGGCGATGACTGCGCCAACGCTACCGCTACCGCTACATTTATAGACTGATATATAAATAGACCCAGCGTTCTGTGAAAGGAGTTGTCCGCGTCTTTTAAAGGACAGAACGATACGCAATAAGGTGCTGTCTCCGTCACTCTATCGGTCTGGAGGGGGAACGTCGACGGACAACGTTGAGAGGAACTTACAGGCGCGCCCTCCAGACGTTCCCCCTCCAGACCGACAGAGTGACGGAGACAGCACCTTACTGCGTATCGTTCTGTCCTTTAGAAGACGCGGACAACTCTCACAGAATGCTGGGTCTATTTATATATAAGTCTATGGCTACACTGCTGTGCTGCGGTCAGCTGTTGCTGACATCTTTCCCATTACTTCGCCGGTGATCGGACGCTACGCGTATTTTGAGATCGATTTATACGTGTTATTCTGTAAATTATTACGAAAATTCTTTATGAATAATTAATTTTTATTATATTTTCAGAATCAAGGAAAGGAAATACAGCAGCAGCAACAGCAGTAACAACTGAGTAAGTGAATTGAGCAATTTGTTTAAATAGAGCAGTTCCCTATTATTATTCAATTATCTCTTTGTTCAAATATAAATTTGGTTACTGCCACTAAAAGTAATACAATTGGCAGAAGTGAAAATTACTGGCGTTTCATTTCTTCCACTAGTAAAACCAATAGATGATCCGAAACGTCAAAAAAATTATTTTCAGGTTAAAAATTGCGAACATTTCAATATTACCACAAGCTTGTAACATTGCAGAAATCTTTTGCAGTTTCCGTGCAATCTTACAGTGTTTTAATGTAAGACTTTAAACCTGAAAATATTTATGACGTTTCGCGGACTATTTGGAATCGTCTACTGATTTTACTGGTGGAAAAAACGAAACGCAACGCCAATAATTTTCACTTCTGCCAACTGCATTATTTTTACTAGTAATAACCAAACTCATTTTCGAACAGACTACTAATCGAGAGACGTATCGAGAGAAGTAGTCAAATTATTGTCCTATTAAACAATGATGAAAATAATAAAACGCTTTAAAACAGAAACTATATTGCCATATCGTTACTATTTTAAAGAGTTCGGGTGGAATTATTCTGCAAAAATGGGATTTTGTTTTTTGATGTGTTTTTTGAATTTTTGTTCTATTTTTTAACGTCCTGCGGGAAAACTATTCAATTTTCCTAGACTATTGTTTAGGAAAATGTATACTATATACTATATTGTTGAGGTTTTAGAGTTCGATTTAATAAGCACAATCTTAAAAATATATTATTAAAAGATTAAATTAATCTGCCTGCAAAATCGTAAACTTAAAAGTAAATAAAAGAATATATTATTGATATTAATTGTAATTGTCAGAATCTTGTCTAAAATTTTTTAATTGGATCTTTTTATTTTTATCTTCAGTTTAGAAGACCTAATACATTAGCTATTATTATAATTTGCATTCTACATAAGCTTAAAGAAATTTAGTCTAAAATTTTATGGAGAAACGATTGCCACAATTCATAATAAGAAATAAATTTTATGGCCCATCTAGATATATGTATACATTCACTTACTTTGGCCAATGCATTGCAGTGTTACCGAAATGCAGCAATTGCATTTAATTCTACGAGCGAGCGCATGTCGTCGAGGTAGAAAACGGCCGTGTTGTTTCCTTTTGCAGCTGTTGCACAACGTTTCCTGCCAGTAGTGATGCACCGTCGAGCGAAGAAACAACAAGGACGTTAGCTCCTCTAGTCAACGCGTTTATTTCACTTTCTCTTGACTCCTTTCTCGTCTTCTCAGTTATGTTTAGAGCATTCTCGTTGAGTGTTCTCTCCCTGCTCGTTCGCCTTTCGTACAAGTTTCTTCCTTCCTTGTTGAGGCAAACCTTTCCATAATTTTCTTAAGCTATTTTCCTACGTTAATATAAATGACCGATTCGAGAGAGTCGGTGTTTATAAACACAAATATTTTGCATGAATATTTTTACAAAAAATAAAATGTTATTGAGATAGCACTAAATGTATATGCTCGAATAAAGAAACTTTTGAATTCAATACTGAAAAAAGATTATTAGATATTTTGTAAGTCGTTGAGAATGGTCAAATATCTCATTTTTTTTGTACCTTTAGATTAGAATATCTCGAAAAATTGACATGATACGACATTTTTGGGGGGGACCACGTAATCAGAACATCAAAATCTAAAAGAAACAACTTCGTTTACTTTGAGGTCAACAAAAAGTTGAATTTTTGTCGACCTGTGTAATTATCGAACAGATAATAAAAATATATATCAGATAACAAAAACATTTAATACTAACAAGTTATCATTAACATGGTTTCATAAATAATTAAAAAATATTTATTTACATATACTACAGAAATAACAGCAAAGACTTAATAATGTTACTTATTATTGTATAATAGTGCTACTTATTATTGAAAATGATACATAGAAAATAACGATTTATCAAATAAGTTTTATTAAATAAATTTTACATTTTAAACGCTTGCTTTTAAAATAAAATCTTCGAAACTAGATATACAAACAAATGAAATTAAGATAAATGCAATTACGTGGCATAAAATACACTATCTTCTAATGTTATCCCATATACTTTTGCAATGTAATTTAGGATTATTCTGCAAAGTAAAATCTCGTAAGAAAACATTGCGTATATATATGTACAAAATATAAAAAAAGAAACTCCTCTTAATACTAGATAAACGAAAAAAGCAAAGGAACAGCGATTGTCGGCAGTAAATTGCGGGAAAGCTCTCTGCATCGTAAACGATAACCGCCATAAATTACGGCAGATAAATAATCGTGATTTCGATACGCTCGTGCGGGCGCTGCGAAATCAACGCTCAAAACTCCGCAATTATTTCCCAAGAGGACCTAATAATTAATTTCTCGATGCGCCTGCGTAGTGGGCGCCAGTGCGCGACCCGTATGCATTATACGGACGATGAAGTTAACGGGGAGGCGAGAAACTTGCCATCCCTATAAAGCCTGTTCCAGGACAGAGCCGTTCTAAAACGCTAGGGTTGGCGAAATTTGATATAATAATGCAGAAATTCTCTGTACCGTGCCCTTGTTATATGATCGTTAAAGCTGCTGAAGAATGATTGCAAACACTTGTTGTATAGTAAATAATTTTTATCAATTTTTGCTTTTATACACGCTGTTAAATATTAGAAAATTAAACTTTTAATCAATTCCTTGAGTTAAATAACCCTTTATTTTTAACTTCTATATGTGTTAAAATTTATTAAAATTTTAAAGATATATAATTAAAAAAATAACTACATAACCTAATTAACTCATTTTTGTAGTTGAATTGTTTATTTTGTAGTTTCAAAGTTTCAAAGCAATGTTTATATTAACGTACACTTCTAGTAAATAACAAACTAAATTTTAATTAAATTTAATAAATTTCTTGAATTTAATTCCATTTTAATTAGATTAATGACATGCTAAATGAAAGTAGTGACAATATAGTAATGAATAGTAATGAAGTAGCAACATAATAATGATTAAAAAATGACTCGAAATAGGTACATACAATTTAACATTACGAATTTATCAATGTATAATGCACGTAGCATTCTTAGCTTACATTACATATAGTATTTATACACTGATTTCAAATTATGATTTGTTTACGATTATCATCATGGAATTTAGATTACTAGATTATTATCAGCCGTTATGAAGAACTCGATGTGAAAGCTGATAAGCTCATAACTTGTAAGATCCTCATTTTAGATATTCAGTAGCATCCAGAATAGATCCTTGCGCAAAACAGTCTTAGTTCGCTTTCTCTGCTAATACGGATCGCCGTTAATACCGCTTCGCGAATCATTTTTAAATTCTTATTGTGACGAGCACGCTCCTTCGTCCCGTCGTAAATATTTTAATTATCTCCGGCGCTCCAGTGGGATCGCGTGAGTTAATGTGGCCCAGAAAAATCCGAGAAATCATCTCGCCCGCGCGAGATGCCGAAACGAGTAGTCCGTGCTGCCAGGATTACCGCGGGCCGCGTTTCTCGACGAATGTAATATTCGTGCACACTGCGGTTCTTGATAAGGCTGTCAGTAATACGCTCTCTTTCTCCCGAGTGCCCTCTTTCCATTTTTCACTTTTTTTCCCCCTTTGCTCGTTGTATTCCCCCGCACGGCATTGGCGCACGCTCGTAAGAGATACTCATACTTCTTTTCGCGTACGCGATTATCATTAAGATTATTATCGGTAGTGCCTTCCATTAAGCTGTCTGTCTGGAGCGCCGCGATATTAGAGGCAGAATATTTTCAGGAATTTTTCCTAAAAATCGCACAAGGTTTGTTTGAGGTATCTATATATTGTTTAACCACTGGGATCTGAATACAAAAATTTTCATTATCTTTTTACACGTAATGCAGCGATAAAAAAGATTTGTGTCGCTATACTTAGATGATTTGCTTATATTTTTAAATGGAAATCTAATGATAACGATGTCTTCTTTTAATCCTATTTTGTCCGTAATTCTGTAGTACGTTCACATTTGGTACATTCGCATTGAAATGGAAGGCTTAATTATTCGCTGACTTGCCCCGCGAGAAATTACCGATCCACTTGCAAACGAATCCCGCGTGTACAATGCGTGCCGCGAGTAATAACGGGATAATCCGGTGGTGAGAATCCGCGAAAAGCGCCGACTATCGTGCAAAGAGGCTGCCAGGGTTCACGAGGAATCGTACTCGTGCTATTCACAGTATATGGCGATTATTGCGTACATGGCTAGAGGATAAAAAACTAGGATTAATCTCGCGATGATTGTATTAGCGCGCTCACGTAAAATATCAGTTTTTTGCTCGTCAATTATATGAACTATAAAACATTGGCCGGCGTTCATAGTCGGTTTTTATATTTAAAATCGTTTTAAGCATTTTTTAAAGATGATTTTGAAATAAAAAGTTTCTGATTATGAATACTAGTTTTCCGGGAAAAAAGTTTTTATATTATATGTAATTATACATATTTTATGTGTAATTATATATATTTTAATATGGACATATTTTATATATAATCATAAATAATTGTATATAAAAAATATATATATATAAATTATATGATAATTATATATAAAAAATTTTTTCTCAAGTTGTAATTGTAAATATTTTTGTTTTTAATTGTATAATATCTAGGAGAAATTATGCAGAAAAATTTTAATATAAGAAATACAAGCCTTCATTAATTTGAAAATTATTTTGTTTCCGAGTTGTAAAATATTCTTTGTGATGTTACTTCTGTTTATAATAAATGTCCGACATGTGTGCTCCATTTATTTTAATATACTCTCGAGCGTATCTTCTTGGAGAACGTCGCATATGCGGAAAGATCTTGTAGAACTTGTGTTTCTGAGGCCACTTAAAGAATATGGTGTACAATATAAGGCGGTATATTGCAAAAATCGGGACAGCGGATTTAGAATTGTTGTAAGGAAATATGAGAGGAGTCTGGGAACGTGTAGAAAATTCTTTGAAGAACGTGCTCAAGTGTATATTGAAATGGACGGCGAACAAATCGAACATTCGCTATATGTAAAATTTGACTAGAGAAAACGTCTTGTAACTCGGAAACAGATGCTCTTCGTACCGATGTTTCCTAACTTTTCCTTGTTTGTTTTGAAAACTACAAATTCTTGAAAATTGACGGTAATATTCCTATTCTACGTAACTGCATAGATATTTTGTATAATTGTGTGTTGCAATTTATATCAATAGCGTGTCGTAAAAGTATTCGTTCCGTCTGTTTTTCGTGTCATTATGTCTAAATTAAGTGTCAAAATTTATTGTTTCTTCACGGTCGCGCAATCGAATGCACGTATTACCAGTATCGCTAATTAATTGCGCGAGAATTTATGTATGACGGAAGACAGAACGTCTGTCTGCGTCGCTCTGTCAGTTTTTCGGCACAGATTCGCCGTTTGTTTCCTGACCGGATAGTTACCCGCCTTGTTGCCTACGATACAATTCACCACGAGTAGTCGAAAACGGCGCTAATTAGCAACGAGACGTGTATTTACAACGGCTTTACCGAGTACTCGTCTGCAAATCCTCGCTGACTGCTCTCGTTTCTCGGCGAACTTTCGCGTTTGCCTCATGCGCGCAAGTTTAGCGAACGTTCTGGTCGCGATCGTGTTTTCACCCTCCTCGCTCACGAGACGAAGGGAAACTAATCATTGACACGGCGACCGCGGCGACTTAGTAGCCCTGCAGTACTTTGTCGATCCGCGCTATCCGTGACGCGCAGTGCTCGAAATGTTAAGTTTTAAATTTCAGGAACGTAACTTTCATTTAAACGTTTACTGAACGTGTAATAAGAGCAATGAAGTAAATGTTAAATGCGGTGTGTCATAGGGAGGTAAGTCTCACTTCTGCAATCTCAGTAATAAAATGATATAGCGTTCCATTTGAAACACTAGAGTGTCACGAAATGTTATTATACTTATATAATGTCGTAAGATAGGACACACTACCCTAGACTACCTCAGTAGGTACGCGAACTTTTGAAAATATCGATTTTCCCCGAGGTGGGCTCGCGTGCCTCGGCGATACGCGCGCGCGGTGTCGTAACGATCGGATCCACCGGTCGGTTTCTCCTCGGTCTTCGTGCCGCGGCTTCCGTCCCGAGATCGATCGATTTCCGTCTTTCGTGTAGCAGCGTGATGGATCGGGGTTCTTTCCGCGCCGGTAACGACCTTCGTTCGTTCGTCCCGAATCGTCCTCGGTTAAGCGCGCGGCTCCAGACAAATCGAATGGCCTCAAGATCATACAGCTCTCCTCTGAAGGTAGATCAATGGCCGTTCGGGTCTGTGTACATTTTGAGGCACAGAGGTGGAAGGCTTGATACGGGAGATCGTAAAAAAAAAATTTATATGGCGAAGGAGAAGATTATGTTTAAAAAAGTTTTTATTTTCTTTCTCTCTTAAAAACTTCTCCTTGAAAACTCGCCGAGTCTTTCGTGCGTTCTTGTTCGCCATTCTGATCGGCAAATGTGATATTATTACAGGAACATTTCGAGCGTGTTGAGGCGTGTTTTGCTCGCAAGAGTCGCAGGCCGCCGCTGTTTCAACGTCACACCGAGCCGATTTCTCTCACTTAGGTCCTCAACTTCGCGACTTCGTGCTTAACGCGAGATTCCGTTTTAACACGTTCCGGCACGACGGACATGCGAGCATGTATCCGCGAATGTAAGACCTGCTACGCGCTACGGTTTTTTTCACACAATTTACTTTAACGGGCGGATTTGTATAAATTTGCCTAGAGTAAGCATTACGACAACGTAGGACGAAGACGCTGCATTTATACAAACGGGGAAACCATTGAAACCGTTGAAACTTGAGCTCCTTTCTAGTAATAGTGTTCCATTAACTGCTGTCAGTGTCACATATTAGAACCGGATTTCGTAATGAGGTTTTAATATATGTATAGCGAGGTTTGCGTGCTGGTATCAAATCGAGAAATATAAATGCCAAAGAACTATATTGTAACAAAAAAATTTTACGATTTACGTGACCTCATTTTTAATTATGATACTTTCTGACAAATCTAAAATCGTTTCTTTTATAGCAGAATGACAAGAGAAAGCATTATAGTTTGTAATTTTTTAATTCTAGTTATATTTTTTAGATGCCGACAATTAAATTTGAAGTTAAAATTTTATTAAAGTCTATCTTAAATTAGTTGAGAGAGAGAGAAAAATCTCATTATTTATTTATCGCGATCTTTTTTATTTCATATTTTTTAATTTAGTTCATAAAATTTTTAAAATCTTTTTTTTATTATTTTCAGTAAATATTAATACTTTGAACTTTTTTTATTGCATAATTATCGTCTTTAAATCTAACAGAAAACTTATTATTAAAATTTAGATCGCGAGTCGTTAAATATTTTATATATATTGAGAATAATCAGAACAAGAATAGAGTTTTTTTTCAAATCTAAAGAAAGACATCTAAAAAAGAAATTGATTTAATAAGATGTAATTTTGTTGAAATCTTTTTGACGAATCGATAAAGTGTAGTTTACATTTTCTCGAGCCATTTTCTTTTCGTACCCGCCAGAATTTCTTCGCGCTTCAATTTCTCGCTCGCGTGCTCGCGCGAGTTGGGTACGCGCTGGTACGCACGTTTCTGACGTAAAGGATGTGGTAGGTCGACCTATTTTCTCTCGCCTATGTCAAAATTACTCGTAGCAGGGTGATGTTAACCCACATTTTTGATGCCGGTGCTGATGTAAGTTCCCGCTGTCAGTCGAACGTCAGACGTAACTGCAGCGATTAGGTAGTTGATTATTGTGGTCGACTTTATATCGAAGAGAAACGTATTAAAATATACATATATCGAGAATTTAATCGAGCGTTTTTTTCTTTAGTTGTATTTTAATCAACAATCGCCGTACTTTCCATTAGAACTTAATGTGGTGGAAAAATTCGGCGTGAAATAAATATTGGATTTTAGCTCTTTTTTTTCATGTCGCTCTATAAATGTGTCACTACGAATAATTAAAAAGCAGACAATTTTTTGAAAATAATTAAATTTGAAAATTGAAATTTTTTTATAAAGAAAGTTTGATATTTACGATTTGTATATTTTTAAGGAAGGAAAAATTTCTAAATTAGCGAAATATTACATCGATTGAATATCAGACTATTAATATTATCATTTGGAAGACGATTTTTTGTTAAACGTTGACTGAAAGTTAACTTGATAACATCGATATCGTGTTAAGATGCGTCGAGCCACATGTATAATATCAATGAGTTTATGGAAATTTTGAAGCGTAAACACCGCTTATCACTATTTTCTCTCGGCGATAGACACGCGGGACGCGATCGTCACTGCGAATATTCAGGCGAAATAGGTTTCTAAGATCTCCCGAGATAGCCCTCGTTGCACTACCGGGCCTAGGTATGGTGAGCGAGCGCAAAATTGTTTGCCGCCCTCTTGTTGAGACCATACCCGTGCCCGTTTCCCCGCAACATCGAGCTTCTACTCAACTCCCCTCGACTTCGTCGGCGCGGAAACTACTCGCAAACTTTCGGGCCAACCGGTCTTCGACGGGAGATGTGGCGCGTGCAGCTGCATCGAGATGCATTACCGGTCGAACTTAATGTAAGTACATGCTGAGCGAACAGAGGGATGCTCAAGGAGTCCGCCGTTTTCTTGGCACGGAATCGAAACAAGATTTGGTCGAGGCATTTACGAATCTTAACGAGCCTGTCAGAGGAAACTACACCTTTCCCTTTTCGTTTTAGCACTTCTTACTGGTAGTATTGTTTCGCGAGTTTATCTTTTAAATTACTAAATGTTGTTTAGAAAAATAAATTAATTTCATGAACATATACAAAACGTTCCAGAACTACGAGAAAGATTTCAATTAAAGCTTTTTGCAATTTGTAGACGATTTCTGCTTGGTGATCAAAAGAAATAATTATTTGTACATTTTTAATCGTTTTTCTAATTAAATTTAAAATTTAAATTAACACGTAAAATGCTTATAAAATTAATTGAATTTGATTTAATTTTCTCTTTTGGAATTTAATTCGTTTGCATTTTCAATTGTTTATTATTCAGATAATATGAATTCCTGGATTTTTGTTAATAAAAAATCCATTTTAAATTGACCAAGAAATCTATAGTAAATTTTTAAAAAATATTAATTATATTCAGAAAAAACATAATACGCTCGCGCCTACATTTGTATAATGCAATTAGAGAAGGAAACATATTTACATTTCATTTTTAGCGTTAGCTTTTTGATTTAGCGTATGCTTTTTGCATTTAACATTTTTATATAAAGATTATAATTAACTCTATCACGCTTAAATATATAATATGATTGCATTTAGCAAATATGCATCAGCTGAATCACATATAGTACAACGATGAGTTTTCAGTTTATCTGGAGATCGTAATCCATTTCCAAAAAATAACGTCATGTAATATTGATTGTTTCGACTTGTCCGTCTGTGCAATATGCACGCAAAACAAACGCGTTAATCGTTATATCAAACACAATTCACTTTCAATCTTCCGCGGGTGTTGCGGGACTTTTATCCCTCCACGGACAAAATGAGTGAGTACTTCGCGATGGATTTAGATTAACAGTGGAAATTGTAGAAAATTATGGATCGAGCGCACACAACACCCGCGCGAGATCTCACCGAGCCGGGATATATTTTTCAAAGGGACGAGCTCTATCGATTATGCGATTAAAGCCGGTGATGGAATCTTACCATGGGGTGCGATCACGCGATTATTACATTACATACAAGCACACGATTCGTGGACACCACGCGAATTAAATTATTTAGGTGTAAGAATCCGATAACCGCGTGATAGTCATAAATCGCCGGGCGCGCGGATAGCGAATCGACGGTGAAAAACGCACGAATTTTTATTGCCTATCGTTAAAGCTATCGTCCACTTATCTTCCGAACGAGCGATCTGTTCGTTCGATTAAACGCTTGATCGCAGTACTGTTTGATTAGATATTATACACGACCCACGAATATTTCGTATCTCTATTCGACAAGTGGCGGAAAGGAGACGAATATTTGTCATATTCATAATAAACGAGTCACATCGATTGATCGTTTGATAATAGAGTCACCCTTAATTTTTTTCAAACGTTTGAACACCGGCATGTTCATTACAGAGGTGAGCGTTCTGTAATTAAGGCTAGTGGTACATGGAAAAACGTAAACAGTAAGGAAATCGATCAATCATAATCAAGCAGTGAAGCAATAACAAAGTAAACAGTAACAAATAAAAAAAATGTTGATTTCTTAGTGTTTGCGTCTGCTGCTTACATTTTTTTACACGGAAAGAACAATTTTACTGTAGCATCTAAAAATTTAGCTAAATACAGGAAATAATTTTATGTTGGACCATTAAAATAATTACGTAAAATGCCCAAGCATGATAATTTCACTGCAAACAATTTTAGTTTGGACATTCTAGTAACCTAGTCAAACATCCCATATAATTTTTTAAATGCTTCAACATAATTATTTTCAGATCTGTATTTAACAAAATTTTTCTTTCCACGTATGTGCTACTTTTCTTAGTTGCAGCAGTAGTCGAAGGATATGTATAGTTTCAGTGATGGGTAAAATACTTTTAAAATGTATTTAGATACAGATACAGATTCATAAATTAAAATATATATAAATACACAATATATATAAATATATATAAATACTTAGATGCTCTAAAAGTATTTTAGATGCATATTAGACACTTCAAATTTATATTTTGCTGTAATAATAATAATATGCACAAAATATATTATAAGTAAATGTTTATTTTTGTGGCATACAATTTGTTCGCAATTATCTAACAAAAAATACAGAATATGAAACATGATCAAACACACAACGTTAATTTAGATGTACGATGTAGATCATGTAGTCTTTTATTGTCACATGTTTTTTAATAAAAAATTCTAGAAACGTGATGGCTTGTTACAAACTTATAAATGAAACCTAAATAAAGTTTCCGCACAAGTATCTGTTAAATTTTATTATGAAATAATATTAAAGAAATATAATTAATTAAATTTATATTATTAATTTAATAATGTGCGAAAAATAAGAAGGTATCAAAAAATTCTCCAACCAAACTCATAATTACAGAATAAAAAAAGAATAGATTCTTTGTATGTCACACGTACATTGCTCTATCTTTTTTTTAGCTTTTCAAGACGATACAGCATTGCACACTCGTTATTCTTAATCGGAAAATTATTTAATTTATTTTTACTAATCAAAAATTTGTTTCACAAACTAAAAATGCTTCGAAGATATCATCACTTAAGATACATGTATCTAGATACATGTACAGAGATACCACCCAACATTGTATAATTTCTAAATATTTAGGATCATTCTAATTCTAATTAGAGTACAAATGCCAATAGCTTTTGATTTGACACGATTCAAAGTAAAAACTGTGTCTACTTTTAGACTCTTACAAGTAGAAGATTATATCCGCCCGCGGAGGTGGACGAGCCGCTCGTGTAGCTCCGATGGCCCGTGGAGAGTGTCGTTAAAAGCACCGAAGAACACGAAACCGGAAACTCGACGAGCAGTCCAAATGTCCTGCGACAATTGAATTGTCGGTCGAACGTGACCGGAAAGTCGTGTACCGTGATGTTCGCCCTTAAACGCCGGTCGCTCTAGTCGTCCGTGCTCGTTCCGCTTCCGCTTTCTCTCGCTCTCTCTCTCTCTCCTGGGTCTTTTATCTTTTCTCTTTTCGCTCCGCGTCTCTCACTTAGGATTAGTCCCAGAACTTTCCTCTATCGCTGCATCTCGTAGTTCGAAAGCGATCTTCAAATAGCTCACGTGGCCTAAAAAGTTGACCGTGCTGCTTGTGGAGACGACGTTCGACACAGAGATACATTTTGCTGAAGCCCATCCGTTTTTGTAATATAAAGTCCGTTGCAAAACATCATATTAATTTATTGATGACTTAGGACAAGTGTAAATTTTTCGCTCGTGAATCCTTCAGCGGCTGATGAATGAAGATTTTT
This sequence comes from Solenopsis fugax, assembly GCA_003595255.1. Classification (NCBI taxonomy): domain Eukaryota; kingdom Metazoa; phylum Arthropoda; class Insecta; order Hymenoptera; family Formicidae; genus Solenopsis; species Solenopsis fugax. Next base: position 12,723 of record QKQZ01019806.1, read on the forward strand.
ACTGGAAGGATAAATAAATCTGTCCATTTATCGATTTGCTGCACGCGATTTTTGTTGCACACGCGTGATGAGGCGGAACGCGGAAACTCCGATTGTATCTCACCTTTTGTTTTGCTTTATTGTATTTTTTATTAATGACAGTCTCGGGCGAGTGTGGCGAGAAGCGCAGTGTGGGCTCTCGCGCTCCAACGAGCGCGCCGTAAACGCGCTAAATGAAAAACGCCGAATAGAAGTTACTAAGGAGGGAAGGGTTTAATTGCATTTTACGGCGTCTCGGACGAGCTCGGGTGGCTGCGCGGAGCACAACACTGGCTTTGATTTACGTGATAGCTGTTGCCGTTTGCCGGTTGCGGCCGGGGCCTCTCGATTTAACGCTGCGCTCATCAGGCTTCGGGCAGGGGGTTGAAGTATAGCGCGGAAGGCGCTAACAAAGGTCGTGCCCGACGTAAACCGGGGCGCGGCGGGGCGGGGGAGGGTACGCTCGCCGTCGCGAAGAATTTCGCAGTAATAATGGAAGCGCCGTAAGATTAGTTCCCCTCGACGCCTCGCGGGATTTACCAGGGAGCCGCGCACAAGAGTGGAAAAGACGGACGTCGAGGAAAGAGAACGGAGCCGTGAACGCGGCGCGGCGGCGCTCGTAGTCCTGGCGCGGTTATTTCACGGCTGCAGCACAAATAACCGAGTGCGTTAATATTTTAAATTCCCAATACCGGAGTATTTTTACTTGTTATTTCAGAAACCGACGATTGTGCTCCTTTGAGCGAAAAGTGATACAAGATAAACAATATATTGTGATCCGAATGCATTGTACGCACCCGCAATCGCAACATATTCAATTTCCACTTTTTTTCGGGCTACCGCATCGGGCAGACACATGATACAACGGGAAAGAGTAACGAGTTTTACGATTTAGCTCTTATATACGGTATGCTCACGTTGATCATAGATAAAACGTTTCGTCGAGTCAGACTGGACTGGTTTTTTTTTCTTTCTCTCTCTCTCTCTCTCTCTCTCTCTCGTCGTGTCATCGACATACGTCAAGCTTTGGGCTTCGTCTTTTTTATTCTGTCCCGCACGTCGCGGAGCGGCGCGGCGTCCCGATGGACGCGGACGAGCCATTGTAGCGCTCGCATTCGATGTGTTTCAGAAAAAAAGTCCGTTCGAGCTGCGGAAGGAAGAAGGGGATTCCGTGTGCGTCCGCGCGCGAATACGAAGCGTATTTTGTGAGTACGGGGGACGTGTCGCGTCGCGCGTTTTCCGAGGCCGTACTTTGCTCGCTTCGAATTTTTAATCAGAGAAAATTCGCGTATGAAATTCGCGCCGTTTTCGTCCGACGTTTCCTCTCCGTCCGGATGAAAACGGTCGCAATTCGAAACTCTCGAACGCGCCCGTCTATAGAAAAGGAGATAGTCTCGTCGTCATTGAGTTATACCGAGGGTTCGCTACAATATGGAAAAAAAAGAGGGAGATAACAGCCTCGTGGCTTGACGCGAACTTTTTTAAACCGTGCGGGAGATACGTTTCATTCGTGTTGCGCCGCCGCTTGGAGGTGTTCGTCGAGTTTTGGATTGAGAAACAGGGGAGAAGCTAATAAAGCTACAATGCGCGCAAATTCGACGAAAATACAAACTGCCGCATGAGGGAATAGAGAGAGAGAGACGCTTTTAGATCCTGCAATCTAGAAACTGAAATATCTTTTGCTTGTTATTTTTTTATATGAATGGTCTTTAAAACTGGATTATAATTTTGGAAATTGAGGCAAATCGTGGTTCACAAATAACGAATTATTAACTTTAGTTTTAGTCATTTATTTTCTCTTTAAATATTTTTAACGTGTTCTTCTTCAATTACTCATATTTTATTCAAAAAATATAAGAATATGACAAATTTCACTTTTTCATTCTCAAAATTGTTAAATTACGTTGTTACATTAACTTATGATATTTTGATGAGAAAGAATCATAAGAAATTTATATGCAAACACTTTAACAGTTTAATATAAGGGAAAGTTGCTGAATGCATACCAATTTCCTAAAGCGTACCTATTCAATATTTTACATTTTTACTTCGTATAAATAACATTTTGTAACAAAAATAAAAAGTAAATAAGAAATAAGTAAAAATATAAATAGAAACAAGTTTCATTTTGTTTTGTGTATGCTGTTAGCATTTTAAAAAATCTAGATACATCTGATGTAAAATTTTCATCAATTTATATAACTGATAATAACGTAATTATTATGCAATTTTATTTTGAATTGTTATATTTTCATAAGAGAAGGTTTGTTGTAGAATATTTTACATTCATTAATTATATATACATATTTACAATTATTATAAAAATTAAATCGATATCTTTATAAAATCAAGTTTCCTAATTGGTGCCACGACAAATTTTACTATAAAGAAATGATATTAATGTAAGATTGATAAGTGATAATAGTAAAACTAGTAACTGAAAAAAATGTATCAATTACAAAAATTAATTAAAGTCAATTTTATTTCGGTGTTCTTACCTTTTATTATTTATTATTGTTATTTATTAATTATTGAATATTTGATTGTTTTTTCGATAAATTATTAATAAAATAAATATTTAATAATTATTAGAAAGAGCTAATTAATAAAATAAATATTAGTTAATTTTTTCTTATATTTTTAATTACTTTAATTTATAAATTAAATATTTTTGAATACGATACGTGTTCAGTGGGAAGGAACTTAATCTTCACTCACTGTGTTTTCGTATTCGTTGTAATGAGTTCATTCACCTTTTTTTACAATAGTTGGAAAATGCGCGTGCATAATTATTCGCGTGAGAAGGAATCAATGCGGCTCGGATGCTTATCTGCGTGTAGCTCGATACTCCTTTCGATATACCTTTTTAACGAAGCGCGAATGGCGACAACGCCGTGGAGTGATCGCACTCTGAGTCGCCCGTGCTTCGCTCAGGAGCATATATCGCCTTTCGTATTCGCATTCGAGAGAATATTGTGGAGATATGGCAGAGAGAGGGAAAACTCGGACAACCCTATTTCCAAAATCCTCACCTCGATTGGGTGATCTGTGATCTTCAGATCCCAAGCGTGGCGAATGAGTGACGAAAGTTGAGACAAAGTTGTCACGAGCCCAGGACTAGCGACGCCGATATTAAGGATGACCCTTTGCAATTTAATGGGTTTCCAAATTGCGATGTCGGCGCCGCATTGTCCGAATGAGGTTTTGTCACCAAGGAAGATTACGCGTTGACCGGAAATGCTCGAGGCCTATCTAAATGTCCGAGATTTCTCCTTTTTTGTTCTCCCTTTTTTGTGCTTTTATTATATGCCGTATCGCCCGACCGTCGTCTATTCTCTATGGTGCATATGCATCCGCGTGTGCGTATGCGATCTATGCTTTGCTTCGTTACAATACAATTTAAGAGACCACATGCTTTTAACAACTGGTTTTCTCAAGCACACCATTCGCAACATGTTATGAAAAGCTAATAACAAATTCATTTGTTATTACTAAAAGGTTTAATAATAAATGACTGAAACATCGAGCTACAATTTCGAACTTTAATTTACATCCAAAATATTATGGCACCAAATGCGAAATATAAAATAGCTTAAGTGGAACTCATTTGGCAACTCTCCCGTAATACATATAAAATTATATATTATATTCGTATTTAAAACAGTCAAGTGGTAAAGATACAAATGTTGTCGGCACAATGCAAAATACTATTGCCGGATCGTTAACGAGTCGTCGTGGAAATTTACGTCGGTACAAAGTCGATGGTCCGTGATCCACAATGTAAACGAGAACCGGGCTTATGTGGTGGCATGTGTATCACTGAAGACGACGACGGCTGTCGGTATTGTTGCACGCGTTACTACTTCGGCGGATGGAGCATTCGCTTCAACGGGCCGCGGTAATGACGTCGAGCGATGATAACGACGACGAGTCTTGGTTTCGACGCCCATTGACGTCGCGCCCGCGTCGTCGTTCTCAGGCGCGCTCGATTTCGCGGAGTCGAGTCGACTCTTCGGCTTAGCCGCATGCATATTTACACAATGCACCGCCCGCCTGTGTAACGCGCGGTTTAGTCTCTGCAACCGAGCGACACGCCGTCACCCTCGGTGGAGCGCGCACAAACGCAGGGGGAGTCGTGTGATCCGCAAAGGCGAATTTACACGACTCGCTATTGATGATGTACGCCCGCGTCGTGGCATAACTAGGCAGAGCCTCGTAGGTTCGTAGACACCCTGTATACGTTGATGTAAGTAAATTTGGTCTACGCGACGTCTTGAGGGCGAGGCTCTAGTGTGGTGCAAAATTGGGCGAATGCATGTACAGCGATGTACACATCGTATCGCAACTGATGTGTCGTAACTGAAAAGATGAGTCAATGTAAAAATAAACAAATAAGAAAATGATAATAATATTTTGCGAGTACGAAATTTGATATAAGACCTAATTTCCGAGAAGATTGGTTTTACAAATCAAAAACTCAATAATATGTTTCTTCTTTTTATAAAAACATATACAAAATTTAACTTTTAAATTTATCTCTTTAAATATATCTCTCAAAATATTGTGAATTTCGCAAACTTTTAATACACTTTTAGAATTTTCTGAATTGCGGTATATCACACATTAAATTGAAAATATTTTAAAAATATTTTCTCATATATCTTGTTTTCAAAAGTGCTTGGTTGATATTGAATTGAACAGTTTATATAGAATGCAATAAAAATCGAATTAGTTCGCGCTACACAAATGTTTCCTCTTGATTTCCAGACTGTTTTTGGCACAAAATGGCTAAATTTAGCGTCTAAGTTCTCTGATAAAATCCATTATCTCGTATTACTGTCGTCCTCATTCTTTTTTATGTATTGCACAAATGTCACTACAATTTTATTTTACCGGCATGTATATAATTCCTCTTAGAACATATTTTTTCCTGCAATTCTGAGTAAGGACCACATTAACAAGAGCAGATTGAAAATTGATTCGTCATACTACGCAAATGGGCATTATCTCGGCAGATTTCGACGGAAATTGGTCAGAGCGCAAGAACTTTAACGAGACGTCGAGACGTCGGTCCCCATGGGACATGATATCTAGAGATTTGTGCATCGATCGCGAGGTCAAAGTGCAAGCTCATTTGGCTCTTGCACATTGCGCTGTTCAGCTTGAAAATTTATTATTAATGTTATTATGGATTATTACAAGCTAAATAAACTATAAATAATAACGTATTTTTAATATAATAATAATTGTATTATGATTACAGTATAATTATAAAGCACCCAATGAACTAATTAATCTAATTTGTCTAACAATAAATACTTGATAATAATCTAATAATAAATACTTGATAGAACAAAAATTTGCCAATATTTTTTCTACATTGCACCGAAAGATTTCTATTGATATTTAGATTAAATGTGAATAATAATCAGAACTGTGGTGATTTAAAAATTTTTATTTTTATACGATAAGACAATGAATATGATTGGCAAATCGAAATGGAGCACAGGTGGATCTCTCCGCTCTCCGTAGATCAGTTTTTCGTCTTTCTCCGATACGGCGCTTTATTGCGCGGCGTTCAATAAATTAGCGACGGCGAATCACAGCGTGTCGAGAGCCAGGCGTTAACCCAATACTTTTCTGTCGTTTGACAGGCCAGTGTCGAAGGAGAGCGAGAGAGAAATAGGAATTAAACGGCTTTGGAGCGAAGAGGAATAGTCGCGCGGCTTCCGTTTCGCGCTCGATCGGTTAACGGCCATAACTTTCCTTATCGCGTCCGGGGTTTTATCACACGCGTGACGTACCCTCCAGGGACTTTTTGCCACGCCGTGTCAATCGTCGACGAAAACCGTGAGGGACACCAGAAGGGTGTCGCAGCGACGAGACATTCGCATGACGCGGCTCTCGAATCCGTGAGACTCGGTCCTTCGGGATAGAGAGGATTTCATCTTTGCGCAGGATCAGCTTTGAGCTCCCTCATGCTTTGAACAAACGAGTCCTGTCGTGTTTATCTCGCTTTACTACTCTTCTTTCAACCACTATGACCTCGCTTTTTTTTTATTTTAATCACAATTACACAATTTAATTTTAAGGATCCTATATATTTCCTGATCTACGCTGTGTTAAACTTATTGAGAAATATATTGCTGAATGTATTGCTTGTATCGCTAATATTGCTGATAAAGCCAGTCCTGTCTGCGTGCAACGCCTACTTCCAATTCACCTTTCAACGCTTCGTAGAGAACTTTATCTCTTTTCCAATTCTTATCCCGTGACTTTCGGCAATATCTTTCAACTTTCGCGACGATAGACGCTTGACATTTGTTCGCGGACGAGTTTCGGAAAGAAAAGGGGATGCATTCTAAAATTGCCACGTCATTTATAAACCCTCGGTCGTATATTCATTAATTATTCGCCGATCAATGCTAGCCTTTCGCTCTCACAGAAGAGAACTCACTAAATAATTTATTCGACGATCGCTAAGAAGATATTTAACATTATAAAAATAATATAGTTTCCGGCACTCATATCTATCTATATGTGTATATATACACATGTTCATTGATTGGCGATTAATAATTTAATTGAAAAATCGTGAACGTAACCCTATGTATAGCTCGAAATCGAATTTATACATCTTTTAAAGCCAAGTTTGAATGATTCTAATTATATATGACGCTAAGTTTGCTTTTACACAGATATGAAACATTAAAAAATAAATGGTATCGTTCGTTTAACGCTATTGCGCGTTTTTTTTATTGGTTTCATTTATGAATCCTATAATGAAAGCATACGACTTCTTTCTAAATTGAGTTCTATTTTATTAATATTCAGTATTTACATTTTTAACTATTGATATATTTCTTTCATCGCAATCGGTGATTTTTCCAACGATAATGTACTTTGTGGTTTGTAAACGATATTCAGTTACGTAGAGCTTTTATAACGTGACGTTACTTCTATCGGCGAAAAAGCTGTCTACAAAGCAGAAAGCATACAGCACCTATTCAGCTCAATTCAGTACAATTCCGTTTATAACGTATTGTAGCAATCTCAACACGCAAATTCAAATGTTGAGAAATTTGATTTGGCCGAAAAACGTCTTTTTACGGCCACAGGTGTATCGAACGATTTTTCATCGAGCGAAACGAATTGCTGTTCGCATTACAGTTAAAACATATCGATTCTATGTTCGGGATTCATCAGCAACGGGAATGCTTTTTGCATTTGGCGGAATTATTGTAACATTTATGATACATGCGGCTTATATGTCCGCTAAAATACATATAAGCCGATGTATATAATATACGTTGTCCTAGTGCACTATTTTATAGAGATTCTATTCAGAGAACATATCGATTTTGTGAACGTGCCTGCAGATTTTTGTGAGAGATCACTGATTGTCGAATCAACACGACGAACTCATTTCAGAAAGTTATACATTACGCAGTGTATACGTATTCACGTGCAACTCGCAAGTTTCATGGGACAGCTGTCTCAAAAAGAAACAGACATTTGTGAAAGAAGAAAATCTGCTAGTTACACCTGAATGTGTACGTGACTCTCAGCCGCATTGAATGAATGCTTACTTGCTCTTTCGTTTGCAAAGAGAAGTAAGTGAAAACGGACGATCGAGCAGCATAAATGCGCTTAATTATCTCGGATGGGTTTGAATCGATTAGACCGACTACAGTTGGCGCCTACGGAGAAACTGAAAACCCAGGGTCGAAAGGATAGATGGATGAGTTGTTCCGCGCGCCTAAAGTCGTATGTATCTCGGCAGGCATTGTATACATGTAACGGTGACGAGCTTGCGGGTATAAACAGAAAGCCGCGTGCGGTGCTGTGGCCCTGCCTTCGGTAAATGCATGCTCTGTAAATTGCCTGGCATTTAATTACCATGAGTAGGCAGGCCGCGCACGCTAAAGCCAAGAGCCCACTCTGTTCAACTCCTTCACTCTGTTCTGTTTCTCTTTCTCGCCAAAGCAGAGCAGTGGAGAGAGAGAGAAAGGTAGATAAAGGTATCTGGAAGACGAGGAAGAAGCAAAAGAAGAGAAAGAGAAGCACAGAAGCATTTTCCTGCTTTCTTCAATCCAGGACATTTCACCTTTGCACTCTCTTGTGAACAATGCGGAGGTTTTCCAGTGTCGTTCTTTCTCATTCGCTCCTTCTCCCTCACCGCATGTTGCATCGTGACTCTCCGCCGTCTGCCTTTACGTTTACAACATGCTACGGACGTATGTGTTACGAAGTACTGCTAAATTAAACACCTGCTTCAGTCAAACAGTACCTACTTCGACTCACCACTCCGAGCTACGAATCAACCTGCTCGTGTTTCACTCTCTCCCCCCCTTTTTCTCTCTCTCTCTCTCTCTTTCTACGTTTTGCCATTCTAATTGGGTACTGTTGTAAATCCTTTTCAGCGTCAGTGTGAGTGACATATATTTCGCGAGAGTCGTCTTGGAATAGTAAAAGCTGTACCTTAGATGTTTTGCAAGACTATGGTAGATGAAATCAGTGGTTTTATACCATGATGGAAAGCTTAAAGAATCAGTTAATTCTTTAGAAGGTATAATAAAACAATTATCGAAACGTCTATTGAACTTCAATTATAAGAAAATCCTGCTATAATTGATAGAAATGAATCAAGTCCACATAATGTAGAACTTTATCTTATTATATAGAGTAACTATTTACTGTCTTCACTGCCAATTAATGTCTTTTTTAAACACATAGTGGCAGTTGATATACTTATTTTGTACGTATAAATAAACATTCTTTTTCATCATTATTCAAGTAAAAACTTGAAACTTAAAACATTTTTAATATATAATGCACTTGTATTTTTTATTCTAACACTACAATTGAAAAAGGGGACAGTAATTGGAACACTGGCAATAATTGAGACATTATCCTATCGAATACTAATGTTCCATTATAATTCATAAATATTTTATTCTCAATATTCATAATAACCATCTGGGTTTCCTCCTTTTGCCCTAGATAAACTGAGGTATATTATTTTTCGTATTATTTTTAACATTATATAAAACTCTATACATTGTTATCGTCATACGTATTTCTTACATATCTTACTTATCAATACGAGGTATTTCGTTTTCTTGTCTATACGAGGTTTTGTCAGCATTTCAGAGCTTGAATGAATTAACCTTCAATCCTATATGTCTTAATTATTCATGGAGAACGCGATGGATTTTTAGCGACCAAGCGACTCTTTTCGACTGAAATGTCAAACACGCGTTCCACGTACAGATCGACGTGTCGCGATGATATTAGGCGACGTTGAAATCGTCTCATTTCGTCGCAGCTTTTCCCTTTTCCCTTTATTACTATTGATTGAAGATGAGATATGGAACGCTGCGCTTTCCATTGATAAGATCAAGATACGTCTTTGACAAGCTATCGCTCTTGCAACTCTTTGCGTCGTTCCTGACTTAGTACGCCGATTAAGTGTCAAGACTGCTCATTGCGTGCACGTTTGCGTGCAAGTGATCTTCGTCGGCTCCGTTGACGTAATTGCGAGACGATATTATACTCTCGTGCGAGCATTTGCAAAGTTAACCGTATTATACTGCAATATATTGCCTGCTTTCGACGCACAGATGCGTCTTATACACAAAAGTGAAAGAGACGTGGACTCTGCTCTGTGTTATCGTAAAACGATTAAAAATCGAATCATATAATATTTTCTAATTGGATATTTTTCGGTCTCACATGAAAGAATATACGATATTCAACGTGAAAAATTAGCATTCGGAAGTTAAATTAGTTGAAATGAATTAATTATCAAAGAGTAGGAATTAATGAACGATAACACGTAAATAAAGAAGAACAGTGACACGACGAGCATATCGGCGAAATCAATTATTTAGTGATCATTAATGCGGCAACAATATTTACATTGATGATTAATTATACATGTGGTTTACACGGGCAGAACATAACTAAACAATTAGCCGTAATTATTTGTTACTATCGCAACCAATGATTGCGATTTAATCATCTTCCACACTGTACTTAGCTTACATGTGTGCATTTGTATGTTCAATCATGAAGATCACATTTAATAATTTTATGCATATTAAACAATCATTCTGCAAACTTTCAGAACGCGTTGTAATACATACTATATTATACGCGGACACACGAATTAGTTATAATATTAGATTATTATAAATAATAATTATATGAAATTATACACGGAACATGCAGTAATGAAAATTTGAATTATTGAAGAAAGATGTTTCTCTTGTTATAGATAAATATAAAAAATATATATATTTCAGAATGCTGACCTTACGTTTCGCAGACAGCTAATAAGCTGCTGCATCAGTAGTGATTATTATAGTAATTAATTTGTTTTAAAGTTCGTGAAAATTCCGTAAGAACCTCAAAGGCAGGAAGCACGGCTGCGTACTTGGTAACTCGCTCCAATCTAATAACAACCAAGAGCGGCAGTGGATAATTAAGAGAGAAGTATTCTAAAATATTCCTTTCTGACAAGTACAGCATTTCAGTGCAATGCGCGATGAACGTTTTAAAAGTAAAACGTTATGATCTCGTTCAATAATAGACGCTCGATTAAAGCATTCTTTGTCAATAAAGTAAGTAAAATTTCAATATCTTTTTACTTGAAGTAATTGGGGCTATTTTTTTTATCGTTTTTACTGCGATGCGCATAAATATTATTAGAACATGAATATTATTAAAACTTCCATCTTCATTTAATACAATGTAACGATCGTTTTCTAAATCGAATCTCTTAATTTTTGAATACGAAGATGGTTTATTCGCTTTCAGAAACTGTGTCACCTGAGAGATGTATGTCAATAACACTTTGAATATGAAATTCACGTTGAAAGTGTATAAATATATATAATAGTTAACTCGTAATAGTTAACGGGTTAGAGAAAGTTAACAATCGTTCGGTCGATCTCACTCGTCCCGAATTTAATCAACGCCGAATTCTCGAATCCGTCAGCAGCTTTGTTATCCCGAAATGCTAACAACGCGAATCTAACTGGCGCCCCGCGGCGCGATGCGTTTTAATTCGCTCGTTCTCGCGAGTGCCGCGAGTTCTGAGTAGACGTCGTGCACGAGGACTTCCTCGGGGTGGCTCTTTGGGGGTGTTTTTGATTTGTTGGCTCCCGTGGCACCTACCATGAGTTCAGAGAAAGAGAGAGAGAGAGAGAGAGAGAGAATGAGTAAGAGAGCGAGAGAGAGAGAGGGGGGGCAGGTAGATCCTGCCGGAACGAACGCGAGTTACGGAGGTGCGGGTCTCGGGTGAGGGTGGCAGTGGGTGGACTGGGTAACCGCACATTATGTGATTTCTACAGGGAGCGAGCTAACTTCGCGATTGAATTGTGCCGGCGACAATGGCAATCTGCCAGGGCACTCGACGGTTTCTCCGCATGGTATTTTCAACGCGACTATTGCCGCGCCGCGCTTTACGTTTTACAACCATCTAACTGTTCCGTTTGTTTCCTCGCGCGATCACACTATTTTTCCCAGCAATGAACGCCAATAATTTTTGACCAATGTTCGTCTAATTAGAGCGCGATGGTCCGAACGAAAGAAATTCTCCACGTTAAAAATCCAATAATAATGCCATGATTTGATATTCTTGCATGCACGAATAAATATTAAATCCAAAGCAATAAGGTATATAAATAAAGTACATAATCAATAAAGTATATAAATATATTCTTTTTGTATCAAGCGAAAGCCATTTGCGTTGCATAATCGCCAATGCATTTTTTATTTCCGAGAGTTATCAATGACCAAGAGAATTAATTAACAAATATGTGTATTTTCTTAAATAAGTTAGTATAAAATTTGAAAGACTGATATGCGACATTTGCATGGCACTTTTACTCGAAATAGTTTTTCGCTATCTGGTTACGAGTAAAAGGAGAAGTGATGCGAACGTATTACGATTTTAAGATTCGACGAAGGGGATACCATTGTTTTCTCATCCGACACTAGGCAAGGAGCCGTACGAGTCGGCACGACGGGATGGACGATATTCAAATATTTACGCGGATTTTCCGTAAACCGAGCTGCGAACGTTTCTTCTTTCTAGACACTTTTCTCTGGAGACAACGTTGGTAGCAATAAAATCTGTAAATGGAGAAAAAGCGTTGCCATCGAAGCTATTTTGATTCGCATAGTTTTAAATTATAAAAATACTAAATTACTAAATTAAATTATACTTTCTTAACACATTTTATAGAAAAGATTCTTGTATATTTATGTCTATAATAATCGTTAGAGTTCAATCTAAAATTTGACTTATATGTTATCACATGTATCGTTCTGTGCATTTATTTGGCTTAGAGTTATTATTTATCTCTTGAAAAAGATTCTACGATGGATCGAAATATTATATAAAAAGCTTATTTAAATAAAAATGTTACTCATATATAATTAAAACTTCCGATTTCCGACAAAATATTCTGAACTGATATTCATCTATAGTTAATTATGAAATTATTAATTATCAATATTTTTTATATTTCCTGCTTTAGTTGCGACTGCAGCAAAAGAGATATCAAACCATTAAAAATTAGACATTGTATCTCTTCTCTCTTTTCAACAACATAAATACAAAAACGAGGAACGCAAAATATCAGCAACTATTTATATATTATTAATGGCCGATATTCATTAAATTGTTTTAATCAACATAACTTAAGCATAATTGTTTTAAAGTATCTAAATAGGCAATGAGTGTATCCCTTTAGTACTTCTCGTAAACCTAATTTTTCATGACGCGTCACTCGTTGTCCTCTCAATAGGCGTGTGTCCTTTGTCGCGAGAATCCTGCGACAGCGCGGTGGATAGCATGGTCCGTCGTATCAAAAGGATTTCCACTTTGGCGATCCCCACGAGGCACAAAGCCCGAATCCGCGTCACGAGTATTCGCACGGGAATCGAATACGTCGCGCACAGGGAGTTAAAGAAGGAGCTTAAAAACGCGCCAGCTTTTCTTCCCCATTTGCACACGAATGTTCCTCCTCTTGAGCTACGAGGAATTCCTTTCCGGTCAATGACGTAACCGATCTTCAGGCACTCCAGGGGCCCTTCACCCTTTACTTTACGCCACGTCAATTCCGATTACCCTGCCCTTAAACTTCTCCACGTTCCATGGTCGTCTTAATAACAATGAAAAATACGCGCATGTGTTATGAAAAATAAGATATAAAAATACATATCCCTTTATCTTCTTTTTGACTTCTTAGGAAAATAGAAGTTTCGCTATATTTGCAAACTTGTTGTACGTCACTTGTTTTAGATACTATTCCTTTTACCTTTCGTTTCTCTTTCCGAACTACGCGTCTTCCTGTTAGGCCAATTTTCTTTCTCGTGTGTACGCATGGCCGATGGATGGTTGCTATTTGTTTTTCGTTACGCGAAATTGCTGGCTAGTATTTCTCGAGGATTCGACAAACTGCAGCATTGACCATCGATCGTAAGTAGGACGGGTGGTTTAAGAGGTGTATCTTTTCTTTCAGAGAACGAGAGAGCGACAAAGAGGAAAAAACAGAAGAGAAAAGAAATATTATAACATCTGAGTTTACTATATTATTTGCCACTAATTGCATTGTTATTCTTTATTTTAATCATCCATTTGAATTTAACCCTTAAACACACCGCTCCTGTAAAATACAGAAACACATTTTCGGGTTTGGGAGACTTTTTCAACTTTGAGAAGCTATAACTTTGATTACAATCAATATTTTTCGACAATTTTTTTTTAAATAAAAGTTCAGAATATCAGAAATATGACTGCACAATCGGCATTGCCGAAAAATAATTTATTGTGAAGTTATAAAAGAAAAACCATTAAGCAAAAATGAGAAATTGATCAAAAATCCACTTTTCCTTCAAAAAATCATATCTTCGCAACAAAAAACTTTTGAGGACTTTCAAATACAACGTTTTAAAGCTAAAGAGTCATTTTCAAAAAAATTATGCCATTGTCATTTCTTTTAAAAAGTATAATTATGTAACAAGGAGAATATGAGGTATTTTTAATTAACATAATTCGTGTCTAANATTACCATAATTCGTGTCTAAAATTGAAAATTGATGTGTTTCATATATTTCGAAAAAAAGCTCCCTTTTCTACACCACTATATAGTATTCTAACTTTAGACAGAGTATATGCGAGTAAGATTCGCGAACGGACCTGTTTGAACGTATTTTGTCCAGCTTTTTTATGTAAAATACTCACAAAAATAGTTTTGCTTACACACAATGGTAGTCCCACAGACCCCAACAAAACTTTGCTGCCGTGCCGTTTGAATTTTAGTTGATCAATCATATCAATCAAAAGAGATNTTTGCTGCCGTGCCGTTTGAATTCTAGTTGACTAATAAAGTTGATTAACCATATCAATTGAAAGAGGAGATTTCAAACTTTTCTTACCTCCTAGTCCGAACCTCCTATTTTCTTCCGTCTTTACACAGTAAGCGTTCGAAATTTCATATGAGGTCTCTCTTACCCACTCGTGTGTTTAAGAGTTAACTGAACATTAGAGCAAAGAGATTTTTGCTTGTAAAACTCAATCTCAACTGGTGTGTTACAGATATTCCTCGATGTGCGAATCGACGAGACGACGAGAGGAAGCCAACGTCTATCGTCGCCGATTTATAATAAAATAAACGAACTGCAGCCGGTTCGTCGCGTCGCGCGTTTGCTTCGGGAGTGCCGTTTAAGTATTGGACTAAATAGACTTTTTGCATAACTCCCATTTGATAAACTCCTAGTTCGAGGGCCGGGAATCGCACCCCCGCTGCTTGGCAGTGGACATTTCTTTCACGTTGCACATGGTGGCTACGGCGCACCACGACGTCTCATTCCGAGTGCCCGTGCACGAGGAAATGCCGGGCCGCGTTATAGCATGTTTCCCCCGTGTGCATGTTACGCGGCTGTCTGGTTGCTTTGAGGATTACACGCTCTGACTCTGACGATTGGTTCGGTCCTAAGCGGTAAGAATTCGGATCGGTCGACTTGGATTCGCCCGTTTCTCTTGCTCTCACCGCCGTCCACCATCCTAAGGCAGGTGAATCGCGTTTAATCTGACTTTTGGTCAGGCTCAGTCTTGGCGGTCCCGCTCATGCTGAGGGGCTGGATCTCATTTCCTGATTCGCCTAGAATGTTAGACGTCGGCAATAAGTACCTTCTTCTCTCGTCACGTCTAATTGCCTTGTCGATATCGCTTGTGGTATAGCACCCTAGTGAATCACCTGGACCGCTGGCTGCGTATGACCGAATCAATGTTAAACCCGATTTTTGCGAGACAAGAGGCGACGTCGGATTCAATGCCATTGATTTCGTTTTCTTCCGCGTGGGGCTTAACTCTTGTTCGGGGGCGGATACGCGTGCGTCCTACTCGTCGACTCGGGGTGCTGAATCCACGAGACTCCCTCTGAATGGGAAATCATATCATGAGTTTTTTAAACCCGAAGTGCCGCAGTGTATTCGCGCGAAAGACTTTTATAGATAATTAGTCCACGCGCGCAAATTTAGTATATTATTCGCGAGTGTTCCGCGTGTGCAACGAGAGGAAAAGGCTTGACAACCTGAAGGACTTTGAGAGGAGGAGGAGGCCTGGGAGAGACGTCAGGCCCCAGCGGAGCAACGTTGGGGTAAATATAACTTCTTATATAAAATTAATAGCCATTTTCCCTTTTATCTGATTTCATCTTAATAAATTTAAAAAAACTTAAACTAAGAAAATTCATATAAAATTTCACACAAGTTAAATTTTGTAAAGGTATTTTTCGGACATGATTGTATTATTAAATATCTAATTGAGAGTCAAATTTTGAAAGTTTGACGTACGTACACCCAGAGAAAAATTATGTTTAATTGGATGAAATCGTTTCTGTAACTTGGTTTTTTTATGTTGAAATAAAAATACCTTTGCGCAAAGTAAAAATTTATTTGATTTTAAGAAATGACGTTATTAGCCTTTTTAAAAGTAAATAAATTATTTGTTCAAATTATTTATTTAATTTAAACAAATAATTATTTATTTCAAAGAAAGTATTGACAGAAATATAAAAAATAATTTAGTTATTCTGGTTTTAAAAATATATTTCTTTCATTTAAAAAAAGTTTACGTTGCACAACCAAATTGCTTTTTTAATTCTAATAAAAGGAACAATCAAAAAATTTTTTCAAGTTAAAGAAACTTTTCTTTAACCGTATAGCAGTGCACGAATTTCTTTGAGTCAAACAAATATTTTTTAAAAAACCTTTCTCTGGGTGTATAAGATTTAACTTTTGAAATATTGATTATTTTGAGCACAGTTTTAATTTTTAAATCTTATGTTTGTATGTTACAGTAATCATCGCAGCTTCGTCGCTGATTAACTCCGCTCATTGCGCATCGGGTCGGTGAGTCAGAAATAAATTTTCTTATTTCAATGTTTTGCCATATTATACTAATGTGTACACAGAACACCCTGCGTATACATTAGTATTATAAAATAAAATAATGTGATGAGACAGCAAACATAGCCTATTTGAAGGATGAAATTTTCTAACTCGATATGATTGCAATATAAATTGCATTTTAATAAAACTCGTAGTATATATAACATTTTCTCATTTTAATTGCTTCTTTTACTGTCAATTATAACTCATCTCTTCAATAAATATTTTAATATGAAATGACACGAATTTCCGATAATTATTATAATAAATGCCGAGAAATTTTATTTAAAAGTATGTTAAAAGAAACAATTATTTCATTTGTTATAATCTTTTTACATCAATATTTGATGTATCTCATCTATAATATATAATATAACGATTGTGAATTTTTATCATAATCTGCTGTTTTCAAGATAAATTAAAATTATCTTACTTTTTATAACAAAAGTAAAAAATAAAAAAGAATTACGATTATTTACAATGTGCAGATCTAAGATAGATATTTTAAAAATATAGAAATATGGCTAATCTGCGCTTTGATTTATTAATGATTTTACATGGAATCATTATTTTATAATAATAGACACAGAAATGCGAAAATCAATACCCTTTTCTTGCGAAATCTAAGAAATCTAAGGTAGATCATTCTTTTTAACGAATTCTGGTGCATTAGAACTCTGAAATCCGTTTCTCCTTGTCTCTATCCCTCACGGCAATACATACAAGAAGTAGAAATCGGTCAACCCGGGAACTATCTCGCACAGGCATCGCCCCGGAAATTCGTGCGCGTTCTCGGAAGCATAAGCCCCGTTCTCCGGTGTGCTCGAAGGACGAAACGTATACAGAAATAACGTTTCGATGGGTATGACGAGGCGATCTTTTTATCTCTCGAATCTCCGACAAATCTCGGGATGCGGGAAGAACGGCAAAGGTAGAGGAAAAAGCGAGGTCGCAGCGAGAGAGAAAGAGAGAGGGAAGGAAAAACGAGGATAGCATCGAAGACGACGGCGTCGGCTTCAGCGTCGTGGGCGATGGAGATACGATTCATCGTTCTCGGTCCACTGCCAGCATTCGTAGCTTGCGGTCCTTAAGGCCTCGCTTCGAGGACTTCGATTTACCTTGCCGGAGACGAAGAGAGAGAGAGAGATTGTCTGCTTTCCCGTCTCGAACGGTAGACCGAATGTTGAATTACGCGATACGCGTTTTCTGTCTTCTCGCGCGTCTACGTGTTTGCGGAATGTTGCGGGTAGAACGCGCTGGCTGATGCTCTATCGGAATACCCATGATTTCGTATCGATGACGACGTGAACGAAAACGGGGAGAGAACATCGACGCTTGGCGATGGTGGAGAACGGGGTGGGAGAGTCGGAATTTCAAAGCGAACCCGATTGGTAGCATCGATAGTCGCGTATCTCGCGACATCGTCTCCTCGGTTGATGCCGAGAGCGAATGCATGTTTTTCACGGCGTTCAATAAAAGGTGGAGCACGTCGGATACGTATTGACTATAGCTATTTTTTTATTCTCCATTTCACGCGATAACACGAGACAGCTGGGAACTTTAATTTCGCGATATTGTGGCTAATTTCATGAAAATATAAATTTTTCTATTTCATGTTAAAAAACACATGTTTCGCTAAAATTATTCTTGAAAATCCCATGGTTACATTCATGTTACTATTATACTGGAGTCAATTCAACTCCATTAACTAAATGGCGTCATAATTTATGGTAACGAGTTGGAAAGCAACATTAGTTTTAGTTGTTATATTTTTATTTGTTTTTGTAATAAATAGAGAAAATAACTCACCAACTAAATGAATTTTCCCCACTATGTCTTTCTTCATGATAGATAAAAGTTAATTGTAATTTCTTTATTTTACTTGTATAATCTTTTATACAGTCCGTACAATTAAATTACTTCGAACGTTTTCTCCTGAGACAGTGAAAATAAAAGCTTATATCTTTGCTGAATTATTCGAGCTTTTTATCGTATACTCATGAAACATAAAAATCTCACGGAAGTAACATCTTGCAACGTGTTAAATAATAATAATTTTATAAATTTTTGCTCTGCGTTTCCAATTAATGAATCTACCCAAGCAAATGTAATATAATTAAATCCATAGGAAAGGATAAATAACTTTTCATCGGTGTAGTTCGGATTAATTAAAAAATGTTGCAAAAATTTTCGGTGCCACCGATCGATTGGCGTATCAGTCGGATTTCGTAGCTGTCGCAGTAGAGTGGACAAGAAAAGTCGCGGAAAACGTGGCCTGGAAAACGATTCCGTAGTATTGTGGCACCTATCTACGCGTTAGCAATAAAAGATCGCAAAAAGGAAGCGAAACTTTAACGAGATGCTCGTAGAACTTACGACTATTTTTTTTTCAGTTAAAAGTTCCAGATAGTTAAATAGTAATAAATTATTATATATTTACGCGCTTTTATTAACGCGCACTTAAGATTTTGGCGTCAACTTTTTATTTCGAGTTTGAAACGACGAGACCTATTCAATATTTATATTGCTTAGTTTGTATGCACATTTGTTAACGTACGCATCAGTACGCGCAAGGTTTATAGTTATGAAAAATATTTTTGCGTTTTAATATAAAACGGCAAAACATTACATCGCAATTTTATAAACGTATCGATCGACATTGTGCTATTTGAGAGAATATTACGTTCGCTGTTTGTGTAAATTCTCGACTCGGATTTTACAGCGACAAACATGTTTCACATTTTTACGAGTGAATTATTATTTTATGACCGTTTTTTATTTATTCAATCATCAATAGCTCAAGTGACTGAATCGCAATTTCAAAAATTTCACATTTTATTCGAACGAGTCGACAATGCGAACTTGCATTATTTGACAATCAACCATTGATCATCTTCTCTGAAAAGAAAAGTATGTATGTAATTTCAGAGTCGATATTCAGAGTGCATAGTCATCATATTTGTCTTATTCAATGATATTACCCACATAACATCGGATATTCTATGTATATGTATTTTTTCTCCATTATGTGAAAATAATA
>QKQZ01019814.1:0-23971 GCA_003595255.1 Solenopsis fugax
ATCTCGAGATCGCGCTAAAATAGAATCGACCATGATGGTTCTCACTCGATTTCGATGTGTGTGGCACGCCGTATGCTTTAACTCTTTTAATATTTCGAGAAAGTCTTAAAAGGCCGAAATTTCTCTTAAGGGACGGTAGAATAAATGATCTAATAATCGAGTAAAAGTGCAAAAAATTATTGTAAATTATTGTAAACGGCAATCAGGTTATTTTAAATATTATTTCAGTTTAATTATTTATTAGTAAATATGATGAGAATATTTTCCGTTGGATCATATGAGAGGCGAGAGATAAAAAATATTTTTAACATAAAATCGCTGAAATTTAATAACATTAGAATATTAATTACGCCATTGGAAAATGATGCGGTGCCATTATCGCATTGTTACAATTACTTTAATTGATTTTAATCAGATAGCTTATTATTAACAATATGGCAAGAAATTTGTTACGTAAATATTTTTGTTT
Organism: Solenopsis fugax; assembly: GCA_003595255.1. Classification (NCBI taxonomy): domain Eukaryota; kingdom Metazoa; phylum Arthropoda; class Insecta; order Hymenoptera; family Formicidae; genus Solenopsis; species Solenopsis fugax. The sequence goes on from QKQZ01019814.1 coordinate 470, forward strand.
TTTTCGTCCATTTGGAATTTTTATATTTTTTTTAGTTTGTTTGCTCTGATTTAAAATAATTCGAGAGTACTTACAATTTTGTGTATTTATTCACGATAATTTAAGTTTACATTTACGTAATCTCAGACTGTTTAAATGTTATCATTAGCAGAGTTAACATTTTTCGAAATCAAAGATTAGAAATTCTATATATAAGAAACTGATGTAACAGCTATATTTAAAAAAACCGATATTTAATATTCTGTAAACCCTTGATCTGATAAGCTGCTCGTTCAGACAGCTCCAAATAACATCATTAAACGTGCGACGAGCGGCAAAAGCCAACGCACAGAATTAAAATTCATGTCGTGTATCGTATAGCGGCAACTAAGAGATTCAATTAAACGACTCGACGACCATAAGAAATAGTATTAACTAATGATAATTAGAGCATCACCCAAAAATAAGATGGTACGCGACTTTAACCGAGATGCAAGCAAACATTTTTTTCGATCTAAATTTTTTTATTTCGAGATTTTTATAAACAGTACACGCGATTAAGTTTTATGTGCGTAACATTAAAAAGTTTGTTTTAAAAGATGCGGCAAGCTATATCATTCTCACTCATTTTCTTTTAATAAATCCTGTTTTCCCTTTTGAAAGAATGATTACTTAGTAAATATGACTTGTTTTATTATACAAACTATAATCATAATATGATGTTATTGCTGCAAATGTTAATCTTGATTAATGCTGACAATGTAACGCGATCCTTTTCACATTTACATCGCCACGCGTAGTTCAAATTTAAACTTTTTTGGGAAAGAGGAGAGATTTAACAATTTTGGGGTAGTGAAAGAAAAGTATATGGTAAGCTATAGTTGGTGAAGCTGTGCAAAAATAAAAAGTCATTTCTGACGAACCCGCGAACGGGAGCGATGTGTGCAGCTAGTGCGGGTGGCTGCTCATCGCAAGGATTTCCTGTACGGCATCGGAGTGCTTTAGTTTCCAACAATGGCAGTCATATTGCTTTGCCCCGCATTTCCTCCCCGTCTCGTGTTCATTCCTTCCCCACCGCACTCGAATTCATTCAACGTTTCCAATTAAGGGGTTAGTCCACTTTGCGTCGGCAGTGAGGTGTGACTTTGCGCCGCGGATGCGCGCTGTTCTCGCACGTTCTAGAACTTCAGTCGACCGAAACGCCTATCATTAAAGTTGCGCGATTACACGCGTTTTGACGCGGGCAAAGGTTTGCTGTACACATCCGAAAAAGTAAGAGTCTTGCACAAGATTAAGGAATCAAGAAATCTTGCCAACCTCGACTTAAGAATCTAAAGATCTCTTTCGTTCGATATAAAATCCAGGAATCTTACCAATTTTGAATTAACGTCGTCAGATTGCAGTATTGGAAACGTACACAGAAAAAAATGACTATCAAATCAACAATTCATTGTTTCATATATAAGCAAGGATATAAAATCTTCTTGGAAGAATTTGATAATCTTGATCAAACATAATTTGCTTACATGAAGAAACAAAATTACTTTATGTTAGCAAATTATGTATCTTTGAGATTATAAATACTTTCAAGGAGATTTTATATTCTTACTTATATATGAAACAATGAATTGTTGATTTGATACTAATTTTTTTTCTGTGTATACATTTAGACCCTAATAGTTTGAAATTTTATAACTTTAAAGTTTTAGAATTCTCTGAATTTTGGGAGTCGAATCTTTAATGTTTAGCTTGCATATACCGTCAACTTTTTTTAAACAGATTTTTAAGAATCCCAGATGTCGAAATTTCTTCTATTTTTCAAGATATTTATATTTTACAATGTAATCTTTGTTTTTAAAACCTTCAGCTCCTTACATTTTAAGTATATTAAGTCTATCCGTACATTACGTATATAATCATATGCTTTCATTTACGAGCTTTTAGATTGTATTCAACCTTTGCATTAAGACATCTGATAAACACACTATTATAATTACGCATGATGAATATACGTATGTACATTGATATAATCACTATACGTTGTATAAATCTGATTAAAGTTCGCATTATATAATGACTCGATTCGCTAAAGTGAAGGTTCGAGGATTAAAGGCGATTGCGCGCCTCTAATCAGCTGGCGATTAACTACTTGACCATTCATCATTCCGTGTACTGTATCGTAAACCTTAATCAGTATTTATCTCTCTCATGCTAATAATACTTACTGTACATGGCTATCGTGGGTCAAAATTGTACACTATGGATCGTTTTTTAAAGCGACGTTTTATCTGCGGTAGTATTGTGACAAGTGGAACGAATATTGTTAATTTAACACATTCATTTAAGTATACATTACAGGTGGATATTAAAATGATATATACATTTATCATTATATATATATATTTTTTTTTTATAAGATATTTCATAATCATCGTGCAACATATCTCGGAGATTAATTAAAGTCGCGAAAATTCCCATATGAAAATGTTGAGAAAATATCACGCGATAGATTTTGAGGTTCATATAGATGATTAAAGTTAACCAATGATGCATATAATTCTCAAGGGTCCATAAATGCGTTCACATTGTACACGTACATCTGCCATTATTGATTTTCATAATTCTGATGGCACTGATTTTATCTTTTCGTTTTCTGTTTTGCCACTTTTTACCGAAATAAATATTTCGCATAATTTAGTCGAAGTAGAGATTAAAGTAATAGAAACTGAATTATTATTTCTCTCTCTGCGATATTCACGCGAGCGGTAATTATTCTAATTTGATGTTTAGATTTAAATATATTTTGTATGACATTTCAAATTTTTCGTCAATTTAATTTAATTTAAATGCAATTTGTCTGTCATATTTTCAGATCACGAGCGCTGAATAATACATGACGCGCTGAAGCTCGAATTATTCAAATGATAGAAAGACGTGATGCAACGGTTGATAGTTAATTTCGTATACAAGGAATATTCGATCTGAACGTATTTTGTAAAACGTTAAATATTTTGAGAAATTCGGCTAACACATAGCCCCCGGGGTTTGTTATTGCGGTGTACGATGCGTCGTGTTTACGCAAGGTCGCCGCGCTAATCATTTACCTACCGACGTTCGAGCGAAGCAGATAGTGGCGCGTGTCGTACCGTGTATCGTCGCATTAGTGTTTGGGATGCAATCGCGATTATTCCTCATTATTGAGAATTAGTAATTATCAATCCGTTCAATTACTTAAAGCTCATGGTTCGCCTGATTTATGTAATAAAAGGCTGTGATAATGTCGAGCGCTTGTTATTAATATTTTGAGGGATTTATACGAAATGCTCATATTCGGAACCAAATTTTGATTGTACATTTTCGAAACGGTCGGTTCATCACGTATTAAACAGCCATTAAGCCGACTTTATTAGTCGTATTGTACGATGTTTATATATTGATGACTGTTTAATTTTTTTCATTGTTCATAAATTTGTTAGTTTGCAAGGTATATGTAGCTTGTTACTTGCTTATAACTGACCGCGTATTTTTTAAATTCATTATTCTTTAATTACAATATAATAAAATGAGTGTCGCGTACGTATATATTGAGAGTGTTGTGACTGCAATTAGAAGAAATCTAAGAGGAGGAGAGAGATATCGAATGACGGCGGAATCGTCGGGGAGACGTGAGGTGTAACTTATTATTTTATTCATTACTAGCGAAATTAATCGTCATAGACCAATATGGCGCGTCGACGTAACAACTTCGAGTTCTTTAAAAAAATTTATATTTTATAACTGTCGAAGAGAACAGAACCAGATGTTCGTGCATTAAAAAAAATGTATGTGTGTATGAAATAAAATAAATTACTGTTGGTAATACATGGTAGGAAAAAATTTTAAATAACTTAATATCTGCTGATAAGTATATAGTGTACGCAGTACATGTACGTAAGAAATTAAAAGACAGAATCAGCTGAACGATAAAGATTAATATCTCTTAAGCTATTATAATTAACGGATAACAGATCGGGGTATGCGTGTAAGCGCAGTTACGAGCCTGAGTGAATGCGATATGCGTCGCTTTAGCTAGTTTAAAAGTACTGCTGCAATTAGTGCAATATAAATGCATGATATAATTAGAAATACGAGTTCGCACAAGTATTTTATGTCATATTCTTATAATAAGAATATTTATATTTATACGAATATGTGACACTAATATAATAACTAATATAATATGAAGTAATATATTAAAATATTTGCTTTATAAAGTAATGTAATGAATAATATTTAAAAACAAAATTTAAAAACTAATTTTCTTTAAGATTTTGGAATTAACTTTTCTTTATCTTTCTAACAAGTAAAATACTGATAAAGTATTATAAAAAAAATTCAGACGATACGTAGTTCTGCGAACATCAGCGATTTTTTTTTTAATGTAGGAAAAGAAATTTGATTCGCGAGCAAGATGACGAAAATTCACCGAATTTTCTTGATAACATATATAGTGATCGCGAAAAATGTCGAGGCCGAGAGCCACTTCCGCAATGGGAGCGACATGGTGCGCAAGCTTATCGAGATCATCCGAAACGAGCTATTGTCAGCACGTGGTTAACCGTGACTATCTAAATTAGAATCGGTGTTGACGACACGTCAGCCTCCCTCGTACTCGGCACGTTGGCATTTGCGGCCAACTTTTATATCGTCTTTTACGTCCGCGCCTTTTATGAGAAAAATTTCCGTGTAGCAGCTCATGCGAGAGAAGCATAGGTAAATTTACGCGAATCGCTTTCGATAATTATTCAAAATGGAGCATGTAAAGTGTATTGAATGAACGAGCTATTGTTTGAACGCATCATCTAAAGTCTGAGAACAGTCTCATAGAGAGGCTAACTTTTATAGGGATTCTGTAATCATGACTTTTTAATGATAATTAGTCGCGATCTTTATTATTTATTGAGTAATATTAAAAATTTGTTAACACTTGCTTTTTATTTTAAAAATAAATATATTATTTATTTTAATTCTGGATTATTAAGCGAAATGGAAGCGAGATTCTAGAATAGCTTCATTTTTCTCTTTTGTTATTTTTTCTTAAGAATTTTTCTTAAGATTTTTCATAATCTTTCGATAACTTATGTGTACCTAAATAATCTACGAAAAGTCCGATTTTTTTTCTTTGATTTGATTTCTTTGATGATTCCAAGCTATATATAAAATGATGCTATTATACAAAATGAGCTGTACGAATTCGCCTTAAGTCATCTTCGTAGGACTTGTGAGAGTTTTCCGTGACGTGATAAAAGGCGGTCGGATGTAGATAGAGGCGGGTAAGGTGATAGGTTTTTACGCTGACTCGTCGCTGACACGAAGTGGCTTGGGTTACGTCGCAGTGGTAAAGATGATCGTCGAGAGGGAAGAACATGCTTTGACGCTTGGAAAATGTCATGGAGCGAACGTGATGCATTTCGAATGCGAGTCATCTTTAGCTCATGGAGCTAAACATATGTCAAACATCGAACTGTTTATTTTTTTATTTTTAGTAGAATTTTCAAGCGCTGCGACTCAAAAAACTATGCTAAGATTCTGATATATCCAATTCTAATGATAGAAATTTACTTTGTGTTATCGTAAAATCATCTATAGATTCCTTTTCGATGCATCGATTGAAAAATGCACTTTGATTTTTTATTGCGTCTTTTACAACTGACTCCATATAATTACTCTGAGAGATTTAATTTTATTTATGTATTTATAAAAAATACAATCTAGACACTTTTAGATCATTTATTTTCAATTTTAATGCAATACTTTTGTATATAATTTCTATATAAAAAACGAATAGAATTATACTTACAATGACCAATTTAATATTTTTTTCAACAGCATAAATTATTGCAAATAGTAATACAATAGACTAATCAATGATGATAAAAAAAAACAAAATAATGATTCTTATTTTAATTTTATATGTAACATGTGTACAGTTGGGACGTATGTAAAGAGGTTAATAGGAAAAGATGGGAAAGTTACAGATAGTGGAAAATATAGAGAAATTGTAGAACATAGTGAGGAGAGAAAAGTTCTCTCTTACTTGGCATGGTATCACTTTACCCAGTTTAACATTTCAACATGTGAATGCGCCATCCCGTGCATGTAACTGCGAACAGTAACGTCTTATGTCCTCGATACCGGGATTTATAACGATCGATTAATGTTTAGTTGCAAGTCGCCGACATCGTCTCGAAAGTAGCGCATAGCATTCCATACGGAAGTCTCTTCAACTTTTTTAACCGTCATAACATCGTATTACCTTCCATAACCTAGTTTATTAATGAACGAGAGAATATTTTATTTTAGATACGGATATTCACTAATTGAGAAGTAATTCTTATAATCATTCTTATATTTATAGTCTTACAATCATATATAACTGGGAAGTAATTCCTGTGATAGATATGTAGCAAAGTAAACTAATTGAAAGACATTAAAATAACGATTTTTATTAATAAGAACCGACACAGTTGTTATATTAATTAGTACACAGAAAAAAATGACTATCAAATCAATAATTCATTGTTTCACATATAAGCTTCTTGGAAGAATTTGATAATCTTGATCAGACATAATTTGCTTACAAGAAGAAACAAAATTTCTTTATGTTAGCATATTATGTCTCTTTGAGATTATAAATACTTCCAAGGAGATTTTATATTCTTGCTTATATATGAAACAATGAATTGTTGATTTCATACTAATTTTTTTTCTGTGTACATATCTCGTTTGCGTTAATTACTAAATTTTTGTTTTTATCTATGCGTATCGCACGTGTATAGAATTTTTTTTACATTAGAAAACGGAAAATGTACAAGGCTACACTGACATATCTAATCGACTCTAAACCATGCCGCAAAAAGATAATGCTTATCATAATGAGTACATAAAATACTAATATTTTCTTTATATTAAGAAAAAGACGTTTTCTTGTCACTTAATATGCTTGTGTCTGTCATTTGACTATCATAATGTATAAATCGAAGAATCGTTGATCACAGGAATATTTGCCGGAATATATGCCGCGTACCAAAGAAGTTACGAGATAAGTGTATAGACAAGTAGGTTTTTTTTGCATGTTTCGCACTTTTATCGCAGGCATAGATAGGAATATTTCTCAACGGAAGTTCCCTCCGCCGTGGTTATGTGTTATAGGCTAGGTCAGGCTCTTCTCTAGATAGAACGCTATAAGCGCAAGAGAGACACGTGCACGTGTGCACGCATGTACACGAGCGAATAGACCACCCCCCACACCGTATCGAACCAGTTAGACGAACAACGGTTATTTCTTAATGGACTCACCATGCTCGTCCATTACCTAGCGTGACACGCTTGCTGTCCCCCCCGACATGCACACTCACGCATCGTGCAGTTATGGGGCATACGTAACACCATTGTCACGCGGCTCTAACTACCCGCGAGTTCTCGTTGACAAACGCGACCCTTTTCGCGACACGCGGTTCTAACGCGAGAAAATCGGCGGAAACAACAGGCCGTTTTAATTTCTTAATCTCAGATCTGCATTTCTGTCTCACATTTATCATTAAATGTGGCGTTACGATTTGGAATTTTGCATTTTCTTTAATATGAAAATTTATATTATATTTTATAGTGTGAAAATTTATATTATATACTATATGTTAAAAACTTTACAAAGGTATGCTTGACTGCAAATATGCAACTTGCATTTTTTTAAGAAGTTTATATGTCGTTAGATTGTTTAAATTTCAGAATTTTCCTTTCGTTACGCAAATTTAAATACTTGCATTTTTTATCATTCGGATATCACTTGATTTTTAGAATTTAAAAGGTTGAGATACTAAAATTTCCATAAATTTTTGTTTTTACAATATGGAAATATTGGAATACATTAATAATTATCTCATAAAGAGAGTGAGATAGAAAGACAGAAAGAGAGCTTGTAAATTAATTTGTCACACAATAAAAATGTGTTATCAGACGTCTCTTATTATATTTTACTACGATTTTATTCTTGGCCAAGTTTCTCTAAAAGAATGCCACTTTGTGGCGTTTACATAATTCGGCACGAAGCTCGGCATGCGTACGGAATCCGTCACGCGGTTCTCGCAAATTTGCGGCTGACCACGTGGGCGGCTGATATTTTCGGGCGCTTTCATGAACCACAGAGCAGAAATTTATGCGGACCACTGGGAATCGCGTTCGCGGAAGCGCGAGGGAAAGTGGAAGGAATACGACAGCTTTAATCCTCGGTCATTAGTGCGGCTTCTGCGATGCAGCTTGCGTGGGCCACTTTACACACCGCATTAGGAGGCGAAACGGTATTTTCAAAGGATATTCTTTCGCGATTTTTTTTTTTTTTAGTTTTTATATCTCATAAAAGCAGGTTGCTTTGTAAGTAGAGCGACTCTAAGGTACTTTTCTGTGAAGAAACTGTTTTAAAAAATAAATGAAGCTCTTGAATTAAATACTAAAAATAGTTTTAACTACTATTGAAAATACTTGCCGAAATTTATTTAACATTGACACTATAAATCTGTATTTATTTTTTTTATATTATCGTTACAAAATAATATCATAATCGTAAAACAATTTTGCTTGACGGGACATAGTGAGTTACTATTTCAGATTTATTATTGCTCTTTTCATTTCTCTGATTCATTTGGAATTAGGATTTTTTAAATGAAATTATTCCTTGTAATGGAAAATAATGAAAGAGATCTTCTATGAATTATATTTTTGAAATATAAATAAAAGCATATTCTGTATTTTTTCTTTATATTTCTTTCGTTAATTACAAGTGGATTTTGCTTTAATAAAATATTATATAATATCTTATTAATTAATTACATTCTATTAATTATTAAATATTTTATGTTTTATAATAAAATGTTATAAAAATAAAGTGTGCTTTTTATGAAGTAAAGTCGATCATATTAATCAAAGAATTGATAATCGAGAAGAAAGACAGTAGGATTAGTTCTGGAATGCTTTGTATATATTCGCGTAGCAAACTTGAGAACAATGCAATAAATGTACTATACGAGAAACAGCAGTAACTAAGAGTTAATAGAATGAAGATGCTTGCACCAAGTAACACCCTTCCTACCTTTCAACCCTTCACCCCTCCCTTTTTCGTCGTGTCATTCCCGATCCCTTCCTACGCTGCTTGCCCGTCGAACTAAGTAGATTACTCAACAAGTGGCTGCCAAACCTTGCACGGTCACCAATGGCTTTAGTTTTAGCACCATCTTCCGTCATTCCGTGATAGAAGTCGAAAAGTTGAACTTTGAGTCGCCGTATATTTGATTAGAGTCCATGATCATATGATGATGTTAAAAAAGAAAACAGCGTATATTAGTAATTTTTAATCTTAACACACCTAAGAATGTTAAAGAGATAAACACATTTTAATGCTTGTTCGATAATTATGAAGAATGAATTTTACTCTTTCTAAATGAGTAGTTTTTGTTTTTCAAAAGCGTGATTAAAGCAGAAGCTTTAATTAAAGTTTTTTTCTTTTCATTTTTGTGATTACTAGCGATCTAAACGCTCTTGATTACCGCTCAATCGACGCGCCGATCTGACCTCCGAACATTAATTGGTGATTAACTCGTTCATTGAAGGCAATAAGTTGGTTGCTAGGTTTTGCAAGTTCTTCAATTCTGTAATTCGGTCAACGGGAAGAGACTAAACTTGTGGAAAACGAGAAATACCTGTATATATAGACTCATTCAAGTGGGTTAGTAGAAAATCATTCTTTACATCGCGGTGGCCTAACAGTCGCAAACGCGCGGTGGAAGTTTCGTTGTGAATATTACATACCACTGGCCGCAGACGGTAACGATTTCTTCCAGTCGGAGGGGACTGGCACAAACTAGGTAGGCTGCATTATCGGTGTTATAGACGTAGGGACAGACACGAAATGTCGTCAGAGAACGACAGTAGGCACTATGATGTAAGAATATTAAATGCCACAATTTGACAAAGCACATTTATTTAAATTCAAGAGCATAATTTAATCCAAAATCTATCAGAAAATTGATAGATTTCTCTTCTTGATAATACTGTTAGTAAGAGTGATTATTTCATATCACGTCGAATCCATGATCTCTCCAAATCAAATTATATATCGAATCAAAAATATATCTTTTTTTATAAATTAATAATGATATCATTTTTTTGTTTCTTTAAGAGTGTGGCGATACTTATCATTATTCAGCAATAGAGACATAATTGTCTATGATCGTGAGCGCATTGCATATGAGAGAGTTAAATAAATTTCCGTAAAAGAAGTTGGAGAAGAGTAAAATCGCACAGTTTAGTCTGCGTTTTCGTATACGCTACATTTTTCAAGGATTGAATTCCTAGCCCGCTAGTTTCGGACGGATACCCAATTTATCATCTCACCGTTATGCACATTACTGCACTTGTTATTCTTATATCATGGTATATACTCTTGCCGCTTTCTGAAACCAGTTTTCTTTCTTCATCTTTCACCGGTTTCTCGGTTTCTTCCAACCGAGAGATTCGCCGGACTTGTCTTACTGTTCCTTTTTGCCTGCTCTTTTCTTCTCCTTCCTCCCACAGTGTTTCGTCTTATTTCCCTTTGTCTTTACCTCTCTTTCTCTCTCTTTTGCTCTCTCTCTCTTTCTTACCTTCTCTTTCTCTTTCGCTCTCTCCTTCCTTCTAGCGAACTAAACATCCTACGAACCTTCGAGGCCGTGACCAAAGGTACCAAGTTGAAGGTACCGACGGCCTTGCGCGCCTTTTTGCCGTAAGTTCTTCCGGTACAGTCGCCACCAACATCGCACCACGTCTTCGCAGCATAGCTTTTGAAATAAGTAGGTTCAAGCTACAAGTTGCTAATACAAAGACGAAGAGTCTGTTGGAAAGTGGAAGTCAAATATTAACTGAAGCACTTTCGAAATCTTCTCTTGTAGTTTTATAAATATGTATCAAGACCAATATATTTAAAAAGCAATTACACATTAATACTCTCTTTAATAATTAAATCTTCATCTTGTAATGTTTTTGTATCAATACTGAGGATGGCTCGAAGGATGAGCCGAAACGTATATTATTAAAGTTGATGTAATTTATAGAAATTTTTTCTTGTTTACTCACTGCGCACCGTTAACTGCGCTTGACTCGCATTCGCCGTATCTCTTTCTTGTTTGACAATTTCACGAGTCCAGATTTATTTATTTAATAATTAAATATTTTCAAAATAATAAACAGTAGTTTTACAAGCCTGTGAAATTCGAATATTCGTGATTCAAAATATTATTTTTTATGTTTATATGATGTTTGACTTTTATTTTTCAAACTGTTGCATAACTTTTTATATATATGCTTGTTTTTTATCGTAAAAACGCACAGGGATAGATTTACGATGATATACAGCTTTAATAAGACTAATATTTTGTTAATTATAGTCTTAGATTTGTTATCGTAATGATATGGGTTTTGCGCTCCAAATATTTGAATATTTATATTCTTTATTGGAAAAATACAGTGATCAAACTAAAATTATTTTAGATCAGACTTATTTAGCTTCCAGAAATAATATGAAGCTATTTTGAGTTATATCAGCGACATGATGTATAACCAGTATTGGAATGCACTGCGCGAATGCACTTACTTAGCCAGCCGCTAAAAATAAAGTACGCAAACTTATTTCGAGACACGGTTGTGTCCACGCTCGACGTATGCGACAGAATGCGTGTAGGTACGTGCACGTAATTACACCCACGCAAACAGAAATCGATTGAAAAAAACCCGTCGAAAACGAACACATCGTGGCGCGCATGAAAAATGCCAACCATAGAGAGCCTGATTGGAAACTACGGTGTGCACAAAACATTCTAGGCCGAGCATTTTTGCAGATGAGAAATTGGAACGGTTTGAAGGATTGTCGTCAATCTACCTAGTTTCAAAAAAAAATCATGATACAGATACAAAATATAAGCTGTGATTAAAACGTTCCTATATACGGCGTCCCAGAATTATTACGCGTGAATGAAATTTTCAATTTTATTTATAACTGTGATTTATTCAAAGTTTATGTAGGTTGATGAGAATCTTCCAAGCGAATTGAGTTAGGCTTTAATTGACGAGTATTAAATCAGACGAACGGCAAAAATATTATAGAGAACCATTTATTATAAAAATAGAATTCTCGGAGAGGGGAATTTTAGATATATTTGGCGCTCATATAAAGGAAATAAAATTTATTGATTCGTAAGTAGACTGCGTGCATGCGCGATCCAGTTATTGAATTTAATTTTCTGAAAATGTTAATACAAACCAGTGACCGTGATCACTTGTTCCTTAACTAAAATTCGGTGGGTGACCGCTAAATTACCGCTGCAGGTACCGATGCATCGCGGCGCACGCGCTCACGTACGTTATTACGCGTGCATCCTGCACACGCATTATTCCGCGGTGCTTTATACGACACATCGCGTTCGTGTGTATGTACATTCATCCCAACACGCATACACAAAACATTCCCTTTACCCTGTACCCCTGTACCCCTTTCCTTCATATTTATCTAATGGTACGTCCGCGTGTTTCTCACTCTGCGTATGCACGTGAATTCCCATAGTGTGGAGGAGAGGAGGGAGGACTATGGAAACTGAAGGGTTGCACGTCGCGCGGGGGCCGGGACGGGATTAGGGGCGCATGTGTAAGCGACGTGTTAATGACATTACGTAATACCGAGCAAGCCAATCAATATGGCAGACACTGTGTGCACTCCGGTGCACGTCATGTCCCTCCGCGCGTTATTGCATCGGGCAACGTCAGTGCCGCATCCGAGTGTCGGAACGAGAGTGTCCACGTGCGACGAGACTCGTCGTTTCGCGACACGGTCGACCCTTCCGTATATATATACCTGCGGTCGAGATTTATGAGGTTGTATATGCGAAGTTCCTTCGAGAAGAAATTCCGAAATCGGAAGCGCCGAGCGGGGACGACCCGCGGAAAATACATCATCCCGAACTGTCGTCGCATGTAGATCAACGTCCGAGTAGAGAGAGATGTTCAAGAATACGCAAAGTATTGAGAAATCATGACGTTTTCGCTTTATAATAAAAATAGGTTTTTTTTTTAATTGTACATGCTGTACACGCGCATCAACTCTCGTTACATTACGTATTCTCAGATCGTCCCTTAAAGTTTAAACTTCTGGAAAGTCTATGCATTATGGTGGCTTTTTAGAATTGAAATTAGACACGTCTCTCTTGGGATAGGGAAAGACGAGCTACTTCAGTTTCCGTATTGTGGGATTAAAATCTGTGGGAATTTTAATTTGCAATAAAGTATGCAAACGAGAATACGGAAAACGATTCTTCGCGAAAGTCGCAAATCGGTGCACGGCAGCGTTTACGAGGAGAGCCTTCGAGGAAACGCAGAAATAATTGCAAACGAGGCATGTCCGGTGCAACGAAGTGACAGTCGCGGCAGGATGCAACGGTATGCACCGCTGCACGACCATGCGCATTGGACAGGACGAGGGGGAACGATCGCATGGTTGTGCGATCGATCATTGCGTGTTAGGGCCCCGTTTCTACGTGACGAGGTGTCACGACATTCGCTGTCATGTCCAGAGCCGTAACTAAAGTTGAGCCGCAACTAAAGTGAGAATAAATTCGTGCATTTGCCTTACGAATACCGAATTACTACCGTTCCATACAAATTAATCATACAAATAATTCGCAATTTATCATAAGTTCACAAACTTTAATAATCTTTAATAACTACACCGAGAGAAAAGAAAAGTTTCTTATGTTTAAATCATTTCCTCGATTAGTATAAAATAATTTATTTTTAAACTTAGGAAATATTTTTTTAATCAAGAAATTAATGTTGAAGTATATTTATTACAAATTTAAAAAAAATTGTTTTAGTATATACACTGAAAAAAAAGTCTGGTTATAAATACCAAATGTATAGTGAAATTAAATATTTTGTCAATATAACCAAAAATAATTTTATTTTACTAAATGTTTAGTAAGTATTATCAAATCTGGTATAAGTTATATTATAAGTTATAATATTAATATTTAGAAAAGTAAAATTATTTTTGGTTACCATTGACCAAATATTTAATTGATACTATTTCACTATACATTTGGTAGTTATAACCAGTCTTTTTTTCAGTGTAATAATCTACACAAGTGCATCATTTAGTAAAATATTCATAATATTCAGTGTATTCTTTGCGATTGATCTGCTGTAAATTGAAATTTTGTTGATATATAATTCACGAAAAATTAACAATTATTTCCGTATCCCAATCGCAAAGAACTCTTGAATATTTGCAAATTGGAAATTATCGTGTTTTGAAATTCCTTTCGAGGAAATGTTTACTTGAGAGTGATCAAAGAGTTCGCGGTCAACCATAACGATAGTAGTTCTGGGACGCTCTGTATATGGAAGTCTGTGAGCCAGTCGTTGATTACTACTACCGCAAAGTGGGTCTCTTCGTGTTGCGTTGCGCAGGATTGCGTGCTCGATCACGTGCTGCGGCTTACGCACACGCTTGTCATGCAACGTAGCGGGGAACAAGTTCCCGCGGTTTCAAACGCCCACGGAGACGATCAGCTGATTCCCGTCGGGGCTTTTAAATCCATGATTAGTACGTGTATGTGCGTATTACATGCGTATGCAGAAATCTCACAATGGTCACGTGCATAGGTAATTCTAGAGCTCTTCTTATGCACGCATTCAATTATAATGTAATCAAATATATAGATTGAATACGCATTATCTTTTTCTATCATTTTTTAATTATAATAAATTTAAAATTTATAAACTTTACTCCATTTGATTATGCGACGAGAATCTGCATGATTTCTATTAATAATCTGATATCGTATGTTGTAAACAGGCTATTTTTGTTTTATTAGAATTCTTTTGTTGAATAGCAAGACAGATATCAAGTCTGTCATTTTTTATTAATGAAACATATGATAAATGCTTTGTAAAACACATTCTCATCAGACTTATATAATTGATTGATGTGTATAAATCTTCATTCTTCTTTTTATTTGTCCTAGGAATTTTCCATTGTTAGAAATTTCATTTACGATGTTTCGCCCGAGTATATATTCATGTTTTTTTTAGAATTGATAGACATCAAGTGCGCAAATATCAACTTTGACTTAATGTTTGTTTTAATGGATTGATAAGATATAGTTCATTAGACGCGACAGGTTTAATGTTATCATGCGCAAACAGAAAAAAAGCGATTTGACAATGTATGTCGGCGCAAGGACGCTTTAAATCAACTTATTTCCTTTTTCCACATATTACAAAAATAGAACCTTTGTGCATGTGTGTGCGAGTGATCGTATGTCTACACTACACCTTTGGATTATTTCAATGCCAGCGAATGAAACGGGAAATCCATTACGCCATTCTTATGAATATAACTACTCGCGCAGTTTACTTTGAGCTACGCCTTTCTTTTCATTCGCGTTGTCAATTTGTCAAAGCCGTGAAACGCGACCGTGGCTCGTTCGCGCGGGGAACGTACTTCTCCTCTGACGTCGAATGGGGTACAAAGTACAATAATAGCAAGCAGGATAGTGCCTGCAAGCGTGTTCGCACGTGGAGAAGGTACATCCTTCTCTCTACGTCGCATCGTGTCCGTCGTGCGTCGCGGTGGTAAGCGCGTCACGCGTGCATGCGTGCGTGATCGATCGTCGCGTGCTGTTGCGTCGCGCCGCGTGCGCGGTCACGTGTAGCGTCACGGGGAAAAAAGTACGATATCGCAAGAGAACTTTCAAGAATCGTACGGGATCGCGCGTGCGTTATCAAGATATGCAACATATGTATATTGACATGTATAATGCGGTGATACGTCGCCGGTTTCTCTCGTGTATAATAACTGATGAAATGTTACGTTATCCGTGAAGCATACGAAACCTCGCCCTGGAAAAGAATGTTAACTTTTTAATTTTTATATTATTATTATACTAGAGATTAGTTGCGTAGCGGTGGTGTAATTTATATTAATTAATATAAAGCAATTATATAGAATGTTGGATATTAAAAAACTGAAAGTTCGAATAATATTTCACGAAATGCTCGATGAGTAAGTTCGTAAGTTCTCGTTTTGTTCATTATTCCATGATTACGTTTGCATTCGCCCAAATGACTTACAGCAGCACATACAAATTTCGTGAACTACGTTAAATCATATCTTGCGATATTCGCGGCTCGAAATCATCACCGCACTTTCCTGTTGAGTTTGACCTCCTTTGCTTTTGACTAACCGCAACGAATTTATCTTCCTCTAAAGAAGGAAAATGTCTGTCACTTTACAAATCGTACGCAAATCGCATTAGTATTGTTCTACAGGTTGAGATTTATTATTATTACTATTTTGCTTTTTTTCTTTTATACTATTAATCTTTATGCTGTAAAAAAATTGGAATAGAGTAGAATAAAAATACAATAATCCAGTTATATACTCTCTTTTTATTAGTATTATCACATTTATATGTGACAGTATTAATATTATATGAATTGCATAATGCATAATTATCATATAATTGCACATTATTAATATTATTCAATTAATAATATTAATAATTCCTTTTCTATATATAGAATCCTCATTTAGTTTCTCTCTCTCTCTCTCTCTCTTTCTCTCACCTCAGTATACTAGTAGTAATTTTTAGTTTCAATTTATTTATTTATTAACTTCATAATTTGTTAATAGTTATATAAATGTTACATATTTTACCGCGAAGAATTTTCAATTTTAATATCTTGCAAATTTATTTAACAACCTATAAAAAGATTTGTCAACATGTTTTGAGTGAATTTTATCGATCATCCTTATTCGTTTACACCTTTAGAGCCTTTATTTTCACACTGTTCACTCACATAAATCCACAGTCTCTAAAGTCGATATAGGAGAACCTCGATTGTAAAGCGCCCGAAGACATTTTTAGTGAATGTATGCATCAATCGATAACCACTTTATCAAAATAGAAGGATTTATCTGGTCGATTAGTTGTACAAGAGAATAAAAGCTATAAATTCTAAAGAAAGTTTGATACTTTAAAATTAATGTTACCAATTAGTGTTACCAATTTGCAAGACAAAAGTTCTAAATTCTTACATCTCGTATAATCTCGAAATTATAGCTGCGGTTTAATTATTATCTTTATTTATAGTCTATTATAAAATTATTTTTGTTTTCTTCTATTTTTAATATTAGTTTTTATATTTATTATATATTTATTTAGTTTTTATACTTAATAACGCTTTGAATGTAATTATATTTACGTAGTATACATTTTCCGGGCTTTAGTATATGTCATTTCAATATATGTTTGGATTCTTGATAGTAGGTATAATATAAAAAAGTATTTAATTACATTGGTCGACAAAAATTCAACATTTTTTGGCCTTAAAGAAAACGAAGTTGTTTCTGATAGATTTTGATGCGCTGATTACGAATCTGGCCGCAAAAATGTTGTATCACGTCAAGTTTTTGAGATATTCTAACTTAAAGGTGCAAAAAATGAGGTTTTTGGCCATTTTCAACGACTTATAAAATGTCTATCAATTTTTTTTCAGCATCCAGCCGGATGTCACATTAAAGTGTTATTCTTACCCTTTCCAACGCATATTCGATTGCTATGACCCGACTTTTTTTTGCTGAAATAGAGCAAATTGAATTTTTTTTGTTTTTTAACCTTTTGTGTCAGGGTTTTTTGTATGTTTTTGTAACTGATTGTTTTGAAAATTGTCTTCAAATTCATAATTAGCGACCAGAAAAACCTTCCGATACAAATTTTCAAAACAATCGGTTCAATACAAATAAATGTGACACAAGAGGTTAACAAACAAAAAATTCAATTTGCTCTATTTCAGCGAAAAAAAGTCGGATCATAGCAATCGAATATGCTTTGGAAAGGGAAAGAATAACACTTTAATGTGACATCCGGCTGGATGCAGAAAAAAAATTGATAGACATTTTATAAGTCGTTGAAAATGGCCAAAAACCTCACTTTTTGCACCTNGAAAAACTTGACGTGATACGATATTTTTGCGGCCAGATTCGTAATCAGCGCATTAAAATCTATCAGAAACAACTTCGTTTTCTTTAAGGCCAAAAAATGTTGAATTTTTGTCGACCAGTGTTATTTACACATTCATAAATTTATAATTAATTGTTTATTTTAGTTATTATATTTTTTCTATTTTTACGACCAATGCTTGCGGTCATTATTATAAAATGTAAAATATAGTTACGCTATTGTTTATGCCTTTATGCTATTCGTTTATCTTTCATTTTAAATGATTTATGCGGGATGATCATCAAGAGTGTACTTCGTACGAATTCGTGCCTTAAGAAACATCGAGGGTGCGGCACTGTGGACGTAAATCAGACGAAACTGTACCGCGGAATTAAAGGACTCTCCACCGGCCTGCGTCCTTAATGAATGTACCGCCGCCACTAATTAGACGTCCTTAGTGTCGTGCACGTCGTTTTATACTAGGGGGAAAGAGAACGAAGAGAAAGTGTCGTAACCGCTATTCATAAGCGATTTAGATTGCGAATTACGAGCTGAGAAAGCTATACCATTATCGATAAGAATTGGAATGGGCGCGAGAAGTCATTAATTGAAGAATTATTTCTAATTTTGATTTTTTTCTAAATTGAAATTCCACGAAAGTTTTATGAATTCAAAATAATTAATATGCCAAATCGCAATGACTTATTGCAATCAAATTTCATAATTATTTTTTCTGCTCTCGTAAATCGATTTGTCTTTTTTATTTTAATCATAAAAAGAATATTCATAAAAATATCTGTAAAAATTTTTTATCTTTCACATACACTTTAAAAGTCTATGAGACTTTAGTGTTGCTTGAGCATATCGTTTTCTCAAAGGGCAAATACCCAAAGCATATTTACGAAAGTATCCAAACTTTGAGAGAGCAGATCGTAGTATCGAGACATGCATCGGTTTCTCGTCTATCACACTGCCATTGGACCGATCGGTCAATCACTGTAGTCAAACGTCAACGTAACAGGTTGCACCGTTGAACATCGTTTGAGGGCTGGTTGGTAGTTACCTCCGGCTCGACTGGTTCCCTTCAGGGGTCGAGAGTGGATACGGACTGCGAGCAGACAGTCGGGGTAGAGTAATTTCTGTCTACGGAGGGTCGTTGGAAAGGGTGGTTGTGTCCCTCCCCTCTCTCTCTCGCTCTGTTTCTCTCGTGCTATCCTTTCCTTGTCCAAGAGGAATCTGTATGAAAAGCTTACCATCCCAAAGCTATGGACCCGCCGCTCTTCGTCCCTCTTCGGCCACCGTTTTGCCTTCGGAGACCGATTATGGATAATTATCCGCAACCTATTACGCGCTAAAATCTTGTCACTGCGATTATCGGCAGAGCGTGAAGAAGCTGCCTTCTGTGCGATGCCACTATGCTGTGACGTTGAATAGAGCACTCGACGCTTACCGTCGCCTTCGACTATCGACGTCGGGGCTTAGTACTTGACGTACTAAATCTTTGCCATACCGAAATCTTGTTAGAACTGTTAGTACTGGAAATGTCGATAAAAATATTTCGATAATAATCATTCGTTTATCATTATCTTTAAGTGAATCATTATTCAGCGATGATAGTAGTTACAACGTTTGTCAAGTATAGTTAACAATGAGGATCAACGTATGTTAAAGCAGAACTAACTTTTCTTTAAATTTAAAAAGTGAATATAAAATAGAAAAATTTGATTTGGGACTTTCAAACTTTTGCGATTCTGAAATATCTGAATTTGGAGTAGCACGTTGGAACTTTGGGGTCTTGAGATCCTAGAAACTTTAAGACTTTTAAATCTTGGAATCTTAAGATTTCAGAATTTTGATATTTTTGAATGTTACGAATGTAGCATATTAAGAACTTAAATTTTAAGAGTTTTGAGATCGATTTTTAAAGCCCCGAGATTTGAAGAAATTCAAGGAATTTCTTTTGTTCCTAGATTTCAAAATTGCACAAATTCCAAGGTTTAAAGTAGGAGATTCTAAAACTGTAATCTTCAAAATTACTTTGTAATCGGATGTTTTACAGTTTTACATCAATATTGATAATATATAATCATGTCTACTACATGCGCTGCGCGCATAGTAGTTATGAAGAATGTATAGGCAAGCTGTCCAGTATATCTGTTAGGTACGTTCCGACGTACTTTCTGTCGCAGTGCAGCCACGAGGGTGTCATAAGCCGAAGAAAGTCTAGTTATCCATCTAGACAGCTGCTTTACAATCTGCAATGTAGGGCATCTAGTTAGCGCGAATCAGTGCGGCATTATTTCTATGCGAAGTCGCGGCAACCAGAATATTATATTCGCCGCAGAATAATGCCATCCATCAAAATACCGATGCCTAGGATAATTGATGCCATCGGAACGGCGACGCCAGTCACGCTAGACAGCGCATGGCGTAAAATTGAATATCGATTAGACGTTCGGAGGGGGCTCGAAATGGGGCTCGCTAAAGTTATTAATTCCCCTCGCAGGCAAAATCTTTCGATTAAATAGCAGCAACAACGCCTGGCTTGCAATGTAAATTCGCAATTAGTTACTCTCCCTCCTAATTAATTTTTGATTTTCGATTAAGTTAACAGCATCGTGTGTAAGATATATCTTTCGAGAATTCAAAATTCCAAAATATCAAACAACATTTTTAAGCTCCTAAGATTTCAAGATTTTCTGTGCACGAGATATCGACATTCTCTTAGTGTTTCAATAATTGTTCTAAGATTTCAAACTTTCAATGATTAATGTCAATAATTAATAATTTGAAGTTTTTTACAAAGTTTGATATACTGAAAATTTGAAATTTTAGAATTTAATACATTGAAATGTACTAAATCTTGACACATTGATATTGTGAAACCATTTCCATCTTATGGATATGTATTTTTTCTACGGGATATTTTATGAGAGTGAGACTTGTGCATTTTATTGTAGAATTTTCTGAAATTTTTATTTCGCAAACTTTGATACCATTTATGTAGTACTCACAAATGACATATTAGCCACGTATATATTTATAAATTAAAGTATTATAATTAAATTACTCTATCGATATATTATATGTTTTATTCAGTTTCATATATTATTATATTTGCGGGACAACGAATGAAACGCAAACATCTTCGTGCAAATCCGCTTTCGTGCGATCAGCTGTAACTTATCAAGTTTGTTGAAATTTCCGGTGGCAGTTGTATTATAGTTTTTGCAAGTATTTACGCTCTTCGCGTCTTCTATATGCCGCTGGTCCAATAGTAAGACAATTTTATTTTTCTCTTCTTCGCCCCCTCGCGTCTCCTTTGCGGCAGGATCCGTTTCCGTCCACGGAAGAGCGAAGAGAAAACGACTGCTTCGCTCTCTCTCGATCGATATCTTAAGAGAGAATAGATGGACACGTTGCGTCACCCTCGAGTGTGGAAACCTTTACGTAAACGCGCGACATGAAATCGGAAAATGAAACTCGCATCGACCTTTGATCCTTTCATGTAACGTCGAGAGAAGGATGACGTTCGGACATGCCAGAGTTTCATGTAACTTTTTAGGCACGGAAAGCATTGTAAAGAAGGCTGTCTCTTGCTATGTCTGAAAATACGAAATGCGAAAGGATCGCGAATCTAAACAATTAAACTTTGGATTACGTTCGAAAAGAAAATAAGATAGTTGTATCTAAAACAAAAAAAATCTGCATTACTTTATTTTACAGAGTTTTCTATATTTTTTAAATTTTCTATATTTTTCTTCTGTTTAATTTAATGATAAAAATTTATATATTATTTAATTACTTAAGAAATATATATGGATTATTTATTTCGAAAATTAGGTTCAGCTAAATTTCGTAATAAAACTTTGATTTAAGAATAATTTGTTTGCGTTATATATAAAAACGTACAAGTACAGAAAATGCAATAATATGTTTAAAAAATAACATTATGCGTGATTAAAGTTGCACGTGAAACTCTTTCAACCTCTCGCGCTCGATATCACGTTCGATTCCCAGTTATCGAATTACACGCATTATGAAGCGTGTATTTGCCGCGGGCAAATACACGAGCCTACGTCATTCTACGGCGTTACAGACTAACGCTTTTTTAAAGAAACGGTAAATGATACGAATTACAAAGATAAATGCACGACGACACGTTTTCTTGTATAGTCTCCTTTATTTCTCTCACGTTTCTTTTACGCGATCTCTCTCTCTCTCTCTTTCTCTCTCGTTGCGAACGTTGAAAATGAAAATTGTCCAATTTGCTCTTGCTGATCCTGTTTTTATGAAAAACACTTCTCATACAGGACAAAAATTCTCAGAGGGAACAGTAGTGTAAGAAGAAAGCAATCCCGCACCTGAGCGCGGCGTTCTTGGCGCAAACACTCGCGTGCTAATCGCGATCACCGACTCGGGCAGATGCACTTATACGTTTGATATGTAATAAAGGGAGACACGCTGAAATTACTGCGGCTGGAAAGTCGGCTGCCGCGTGAAAGGCCGCGGAAATTGGGAGCGTGTTGTGTAATACCGCCGGGCTTACATGTGTTCTCCTGGCTTAGGGCAAGGCCATGCGTATAATAACGACGCGAGATAAATCACGCGAGGGTTACGTGCGAAGATCCTGCGAAGTCAGAGCGCCGCTTGCGTAATATCACATTCAAGGTCGCGACAAATCCTGATTAATCATTCCGATACCGAATATTAATGCGATATTGTGTCACTCGGACTAAGGTAATAATGAATTTTGGAGCACTAGATCTAACGCTAAATGCACGTGTAATTGCACGTTCATCATCAGTCAATAAGCAAATGTCACAGAGATTTATCTTAATTAGCATGGAATATACGTGTAAAATTAAAATAGATAGTCAAATCGTATCTGAAGCCAAAAATGGATAGAAATAAGAACAACTCGTCTCGTCTCGTTGTGATAATTTATTTTTATAAACTATTTTGTATGATACGTCAATTTTACTAGATTCCACTCTTTACTATAGAGAATGTAATGCCGAAGGCATGTAGGAAATATTCGCTTTTATTGAAATATACGATAATCCACAAATATAGGTATTCATAGAATTTCCTATTCTAGTGCACTACATCGCGTTGTTTGCATTTAATGAACAAAATAAAAAAAAGGGTCTCAACGAAAACCTGTATGTTGTTTAGAACGACGGAGAATTTAAAATATAGAGATTAACATATCACGTAGGTTTGCATACATTTACATGCACTATCGTCATCTGCGCTATTTACATTTCGTTCTCGCACATAAGCTCGCATTTATAATAACCATGTAACGACTCCTACTATTTATGGGAATTTATTTATACTCCTCTTTATTTTTACGCGGACGTTGCGCAATATTGCTACTAACGTAGCACGCTGATATCAGTGTCGTGCGCTCGGAAATCAGAAAGCGTGACGACGGCGACGGCGACGGCGACGTCACGGC
>QKQZ01019816.1:0-13003 GCA_003595255.1 Solenopsis fugax
GTTCACTTAACTATATATTATAATTATATTAACAAAATTTGTATGGTTATCCCCTTATAGTTATCTTCATTACAATTTTTTCTCTCAGTGTAAGAGAAAAAGATGTACTGCGAAATATATCGACACTTTGCAGCACAATAGCAGTTAACCATAACAATAATGATAATAACAAGTTCAATTAATCAGTGTTTAATTCGTATTTTATTTATGTGTTATTTAATATTTGCTTTGCTTTGTTATTTGATATTTATTTTTCATGCATTTCTGCGGTACACATATACGCGCAGGACCATGCTTTATACAGAGAAAATTTTAAAAGTTGAGTATAAATCAATAATTTTATATATAGTTTAATACAAAAAGAGAGAACAGAAATATCTCGCGCATAATTCTTTTCCGAAATCTCAGTTTATTTATGTAGAGTTTTCTCGGCATAACTCTCGGGTATTGATCGCCAGCTGACTGTTTAATTCTTCACTCGATTTAGAATACCGAAATATATTCGTCATATCCGGTGCGGTGCGGCAATTCGGTGCGGTGCTACGCTATTGTTCACTTAGACGTTAGAAGGACACATAATTCGATTAAGCCGGCACACCGGCGCAGCCGAGTCCTTGCCGCATCGATTAAAAGTCGGTCGACCTAAGGCCGACGTATCATACGACGCGTTCGAACGAAACCCGAATCGGGGGAGGCACCCCCCCCCCCNAGCTACGCGCACGAAAGCGCGGCGTCGTTTCGTATACCAGCCCAGCGTCCTGCTCCTCTGATCCTTCGCACAGGATTCTATTGTCCTTGGCGATCTTCGCCACGAGCAAGCTCTCCCGGTCGGCTTATCCTTCTAACCCGGCGTGCCCTCTCCCTCCTATCGCGTGTCGAGAGACGAAACCTTTCTCCTCTTATTGCCGTTCAGGTTGCCTCTGACTTCTGACCGCTCGTCCGTCGCTCCCTACGCAGAAGCGGAAATCCTCTCGTGGTATCCTGGTAAATATTGGCACGTGGTAGCGCGAGGAGCGAGTTTGAAACTGTTCCAAAGCCGGAGACCGGTTGAGCTCACGAAGGTCTGCTCGGCGGCGCGCGAGTGTAAGTCTCTCCCTGAGAGGGAGGGGCGAGAGAAGCACCTGTTATCCTGCGCCAGGACGACTCCGCGCTCGTCGGGCTTCCGGATCGATATTGCTCAGCCACATGTAAAGTTATTAAATACAGCCGACCCGCGACGTTGAATCATTTTCCTTCGTGCGTCGCTGTATTACCTCCCTTTGAGAATGCTCGAAGTTAATCGGAATGGGAGTTCGGACAAAATTTTCGGCTTTGTCTGTTCGGCTTCCGTAAGCATTTTCTGGAAATTTAATAATTTATTTAATGTACATCTTAATTCCTACACAATAAAAAATTAATAGAATATTCGCGCTAAACAATATTGAAAAAGTATTTTAAATATTGCATGGGAAAAATCGTATTTGCTGAAGAATCAAATATATAATTAACATTTCTGATTTTAATCGCTATATCATGCATTGAGGGAAATGTTTTGTAAAATCAACCAAAGTTTGGTTGATTAGTGATCAAATGAATTTTATAGTGATAGTTACTAACTAAATATATAGTTGTTTTGACCAAACAATTTATACACAGAAAAAAATCAGTATCAAATCAACAATTCATTGTTTTATATATAAGCAAGAATATAAAATCTTTTTGGAAGAATTTGATAATCTTAATCAGACATAATTTGCTTACGTGAAGAAAAAATTTTCTCCATGTAAGCAAATTATATTTGTTTAAGATTATAAATTCTTCTAAGAAGATTTTATATTCTTGCTTATATATGAAGCAATGAATTGTTGATTTAATATTAATTTTTTTTCTGTGTAGCCTTAACCAAATAATTATTTTCGTACAACAAATTACAAAAAGTTTTGTTAAATGTAACTAAGTTTTTGGTACCAGTAACTATAAAATTCATTTGATCACTATTCTACTAAACGATTTCTCTCAGTATGTATATCGAGAAAATGTATTAAATAATTAAAAAGAGATGTATGGACTCCGCGTAAAAAAATTCAGGATTTGCAGAATCTCAAGTAGCGGTACTTTTCAGAACATTTAACTATCACGGGGACAGTCGAATGTTTGCCGGTTTTTGGTTCGCAATAATTAAGGGTGCTTCGGTGAGTAAGGTTAACGAGCTGCTAACGAGCAGTCGCGAACAGAACGATTATCATAATCAATGACGCATAAAAAGATAACGAATAATGATTTCCCCTTTCATTGTTCTTTATCAAATCATGAACTGTTATTGAACAGATTTTACTACAGTCAGTTATTCATTACTGTAAATAAATTTCTAAGCCTTTTCGTTGTTCAAAACAATAATTTTAATAATCAGCGATTTGTATTTTCTACCGGTGTGTTTTTTCTAATAAAATTATAAAACAATATTGATTGTTATGCGCACATTAAGGGATTGCAAATGAGAGATTCGTTGTTATATTTAATGAACTCTATTCATATTATATAAAAAACCAAGAAAAATATAAAGAAACTTCTTTTAGAAACTTTCAGCATGTTTATAAAGTTCATGTTTAATTCATTAAAATTGCTCGAACGTGAAAAATGTATGAAGAAAAATCATGTACATATCCTCCCGTTAGTATATTAGGAATATAGCGTGATGAATATCAGGATTAATATGGGGTCACGTGTATTAGTGAAGCATTCACAAGTGTTTTCTCTACCAATGTTGGCCGTTGTTTGAAGTGTCTTGCGGAGAGACCACCAGTAACACTCTTTACCCTCGTAAAGCCTAAAACTTCTCCCTTTTTTCCAGGGAAAACCGCGGTCTTCAGTGTTGTGCGGTTTTAATGAGTCTCATGCATCCAGCTGCTCTCCAGACTCAATGGCGTAACCTTGAGCAGGTATCTTTTGTTTCCTTGTAAAGGAAGCATCTCCGTGTAGAAACAATTCTGTTCATTAATCAGTTACAGTAACAGTTGTGCTCATTAATTAACCCGTCAAACCGCGGGCGAATAATTTTCAGAAGATTCGTATTACGGATATTGGACAGATGAATAATATGACAACGCGCGTTAACGCTTCCATATAGTTGCATCATCATATACATATATAACCTTGCTTCTCCGAATCATCTCCTTTTCGTTAGTCATCATCCCTACAAATTTTCAATATTTACGTGCCCCGTGATAATCTATGATCCGGGAAAGAGCTCCGACGGCGCGAGCAACGAGAACAAAGTAGCTTCGTTAAATGCAAATCGCTTCTGGAAGCGATCCAACAAAGAATATAAGCGACGTACGAGAGTAAAAGGCATGGTTGGTGATATTTCCGCTTGACAGATTCAGGCGTCGTCTTCGAGACGCGATCATCGACCGGTGTTCAGTTTCGCCTGAATGCAGATTGTTTTATGTTAATGGTGCCGAGGTATGGTACCAAAGTTATGTGCTAGGTATATAGAAACTTTCACTTTTATATTATTATAACATAATAATTAAAACACGCGTCCTTCGCGAAATTATCATACTTCGATGTTTTCATTTGTTGTTATCACGCATCATTTGTTCAACATATATCCGCGTACACGCGCTTTAAACGCAAGCGACAGTATCGAGACCTGGTGTTAAGGATAAAAGATGAAAATGGGGGTGGCATAAGCGCCGGCGCCAAACCATTCAGTCGATAAACATCGAGTATCCTGTGTGCAGGTCGTCGGGCCATCCTTTCGACCGCCGTAAAGCCCAGTGATGTAAAACGCAATAGGGGTGACTCGGAACACCATGAGGGTTGAATGACGATGAATTTGTAAAGAATAAACGGGGGTATTCAGTAACCACAATGAGGTCGCTCTGACCTGAGCCACATTGTAACTTATCAGATAGACAATTTAGTTAAAAAATAATGTATTAATGTATTCTATAAAAATTAGTAAATTCCAAAGAATGGTAAAAGGAATTATATGGCTTACATAAATAATCAAGGAAAGGTCGAAAAATCAAAAATGTACGGTCGACAAACTTATTTTCAAAATGTCTTAAGTCTTTATTTTTAAAGAAACAAGTTACAATTTTATAATTTTCATATCGCAATTATGATACTTCATGACTTGGTAAAATAAAAAAAATTTTTTTTCAGAAATATGGATTTGAAAATGAACTGTTCGATCATATCGTTTCTAATTTCGATTGAAAATCCGAGATATTTAGGACACCTACGAAATTGTTTTCTGTTTTATTGAAAGTACGATGTAATTTAGAATTTAAAAAAAAAAATAGAATGACCGCATTTCTAATATTTTTAATAATTTGTGAGGAAATGGACTTATTTTCATGCTCACGCCAAAAGTGGCATCGCGATGACCAGAATGTACGTCCTAAGTCCATATGGTGGCGCAAACGTCATCCTTTTTCTTTCTGTTTTGGGACCGTAACGTTTGCCGTGAGTTTCATCGAGGATTCCAAGCGTGTCCGCCGAGTAAACCGAGCAATTTAGCTCGCCGCAGCGAGCAAACGTGTGGAATTACCTGTATCTTCTTCCACATATATTGCTCGTTTCGCACGGCATAAGACGCTTCTTTCCCTTGGCACTCACCTTAAACCGCTTACTGGTCAATCCCTCGATCGGCGTTTATACTCTGGATTTTTAAAGTCATAAATTTTATCTCTAAAAGGAATTTATGTACGATTAGTTAGTATTTAGCAATATGCATGAAATTTATTTACTTATAGAATGATATATATTTTACGCAGCATGCTGGACAAAAATACTGACACACTACAGTTGCTATAAAATAGTCTGTATCTTTAAAGAAAATGATAATAAAATATTAATTTTTGTATTTGTAAAACACTTGAATTTTTACTTTTATATATATAATTACATGCTGTAGAAAATAACATAAATAAATGCAATTACAATATTATAAAAAAAGTCTTCTTCGATGTTGACAATCTATCTTTTATTAGACAAACAAAGGATTGAGATCGATTCTTTTTACCATTTTTGTAGCTGTAGTCACTACTATTTCTTGCAACACAGTTAATTTTTAACAACTACGAAAACGAAACCTCTACCTTTAATTGTATTATCTTTAAATGTATTATTAAACATAGAGCATAAAAGAAAATTTTTTTTACAGAAACAAGTCTGCTGCTATTTTCTTTGTAAATACTTACTATTTTATAGTAGCAATTGCGTGTTGTGCCAATACTTTTGTCCAGCACTGTGTGTACATTTATTAAAATGCAATAGCCATCTTTCTCGGGCGATGTTACACTATCGAAAATTTAAAATACAAACCAGAAGCGTGACAACGACAATATTTCCCGAAGCTTTCCTAAAACAAATTTCCAATTAGCTGCCTATAAAATGTACACCGATAAAAGCTAAATCGTTTCGCAGCGGGTGCGTCGTCGTCGTTGCTTCGCCTGGTCTTCGTGCAATCCGGAAATTAGTTGTTAGTCGCTAACGACGGTTAAGAGCGGGGGTTAACAAGGGAATTTAGTGAGTTTCCCTACGCAGAAGCGATGACGGGTCCGGGAGGCAGGCAACCACGCCGATGCGGAACCGAAATAACTGAGATTTATTTCGCGAGGGGTCCGGGACCGTTTGGCGCTAAACCCCGTTAAATGGTGCCCACGCATACATAAACACGCGCTCGTGGCTGACGCCTTAGCGCCGCGTATCTTCGCGCACTCGGTGCAACGCCATGCATAGGCCTGATTTATCGCGGCAGCCGAAAGCCGTCGCGTAACTCCGTACTTCTCTGATCGAGAGACTAATTCCGAGACATTCACTACCACACGGGTTATGAATGTTTTGGTGGAAAAAGAGAACATAGAAAATATAGATTTTTTTCAATGAATTTTCTCAATCCACCTTCCTTTTATCCAAACGTCGATTTCGATAAAAAAAATTCGCGATTCGGATGATCGACGCGGGACGCAGAGTTCACTGAGAGAAATCGTTTGGTAGAATAGTGATCGAATGAATTTTATAGTATACTGGTACCAAAAACTTAGCTGCATTTAACAAAACTTTTTGTAATTTGTTGTATGAAAATAATTATTTGGTTAAGGCTACAAATTGTTCGGTCAAAACAGCTATATATTTAGTAATTATAACCATAAAATTCATTCGATCACTAATCAACCAAACTTTGATTTTACAAAACATTTCTCTCAGTGTTAATCGAATTTTTCGAGGAACAGCCCGCGGATGCACGCGATGAGCGTCCGTGAATCACGGAGCATCCGAGGTTGCGAATTGTGGGCGTCCGGGGGATCGGGTGGCCGGGGATCGAGGGAAGGGTCCGTGAAAGGGCCCGCGCGCGGTTGGAGTGGAACGACGTGTGGGACGGCACCGTGGTACCTGCGAAGGTGGTACGGAGGCCAACAGTTAGCGCCAGACGGTCAAAAACTCACCGGACCGGCTGCCACCGCGCGGGCCTTTCCTCTTTTTCTGCCCGTCGCTCGTCCTTTTGCGCCGCGCACGGAGCTCCGCGGCGGCGGCGGCGACGCGACGTTATATATCGGGAATGCTCATTCATCCCGGCTTACTTTTGAGCGCGTACCCTCGGAGAAGGCGCGATCGCGAGCTAAAAACTATTGCCCGAGCCCTGCCCGTCGACTTCAAGATATATTAAGGGTTATTTCTGTCGTTATTATCGTGCGCGCAACAAGCGAATATTATGTTTGTCGACGCGTTTCTCTCTCGGTCCGATATATTGGATTTACGATTAACTAAATTACGAGCAAATGTACGAGGAATGTTTTAATTCCCCTAGCCTCGGGGATCATCGGTGTTCAATTATGAATAAATCAATGGAATATTATTCTCACATATATCGTTAATTACTCTCTATGTTAAGGATATGCACATGTTTATACGATTCATATTAATTATTATGTGATTAATATGATAATGCGAACACATACATGTACATCGTTGTACAAAATTAAGATTATGCATTTGTCACGTTGAAAGAGCTAGATATTCATTAATTTAATTCGAAATGTTCGAAGCAAAACAAATCTCAAATTAAATTTGGCTTTCCAGAACTTTTATTCGAGATATGACAAAGAATTACAAATATTTATCTATATTATACATTCTGAACTTTCGTTTCGAACCCTGTAACAATATTCACCTTTGCGACACAAATTTAAATCTGCTTAGTTGAACTATTCGATATGTCCAAACTTTATTATTATTCAGACGTCCTGTGACGTCCTCAGGATCTCTTTCAAGGCTCGGTATATTACCGAACTTTGCTGAAAATCGCGCAAACAATTACGTAGAGATCTTCCGTAGAGAGACCGCTCGCAGAATTCGTTTCGATTCACATTCACCTCGGGTATTACGACAGTGATTAATCGATACTTGGATAAACTCCGATTTATCCATTCAGAGGTGTATTCTATAAATAGCATTTATTAATTCGTGTGAGATAAAAATAAACTCGTTAAGGTATTTAAATGTAAATTCAATCAGCCGTTATTCGTCCTCGCCCTTCATTTTACTCGGTTCGCTAATAGAAACACATTCGCAAAGGTCTATTTTCTCAATTCTGTATTCACATGACACATTTAACGCTAAATACATTACACAAACTATTCTCAGGTTAAAATAATAGTAAATACTTTTTTATAAGTAAAAAGAGCAAGTACATTAAGAGATAAATAAAGTGAAATAAAAGAAAGATAAACTTAAAAGGGCACTTTTGACTAAAAATGAAAGAATGAAAATATGAGTCCAAGCTTCTTCAGTCATTTGACGAATTAATTTCAACGAGTACGAACCCCAAAGTGAAAGGATAGAGAAGAGCATCCTCATGGTGACATTGTAACCGGCCGAAAAGAGCCCTCTCTTTGTGTTCGTGAAGCCGACATGGGGAGGGAGAGAAAAAAAAAAGCGAGAGGAAGTTGGAACGCGGGGTGGGGAGAGTGGGGCGAAGCGACAGGAAGAGCTAGGCTCCCTTTCCTCTCATGATTCTCCCCGAATTTGCATGCGGAGCCGCCTTGGACCGGTCGAGATATCGATTCGCAGGTGGCTGCCCAGGGGGATCGCTTACAATACGATTTATTACGGGGGGACCACCTGCTCGTAGAAATCTCAATCGTGCTGCCTGAACGCCACCATCGTCGGGCAATGACGGATGCACTTTCTCTCTCCGCTTCCCACGGATCTTCATTAAGACCTTTTCCTAGTCTTCGCGCGTCTTGCAAGGCCAGCTTCCCTGAATCGCGCGCGCGAGATCCTTTGTCGGGAAGTAAGCTCACCTGTGAACGGCAGTCTGAAATACCTTTAAAAAAAAATTAGCTCTTTTTCCATTATATATCACTCCATGGTACTTTCGAGTAATTTTTAATGATTTTGGATGGCAGCTAGCCAGAGAAAAACTGAAAAAGTGTTAAATATGAATTGTGCAGGCCGATCGAGAACTTTTTATATTGCCTTACCTCGTTAAAAAATTATAATTAAATTATAATTTTTAATGTATTTAGAATTAAGATATGCAATGACACAATCGAGACGAGACAATTTTATGATTGTTAAAAGTCATGAGGAACAAAATAGCAGTTGATTAATTTTATTACCTTGCGCTAAACATGGTAAACGATATAATATTGTATCATATTAAATAAAGAATTTTGACCAATATGTGTAAACACAATATAAATGAAAAGCCTTCTCGGTCGTAGCTAGATCTTAGTGCTGATATTTATTGTGTGATTTTAAATACCTTTTCGCAACAAATTCTTTACAGTTTTTAGGGAGAAAAGGGTTCTTACATTTAAATGCTTGTTAGCATCAGTTATAAAATTGACTTTCAATTTAATAACGTGATATTACTATTTTTTGTTCAACTTAGAATTGTATTTGAAGATCGAAAAGTTATTCGACGCGCAGAGTTTCGTAAACTTGAAAAGGTATATGAAATCACACAATAAATATCAGACCAAGATCTAGCTATAACCGATAAGGCTTTTCGTTTATATTGTGATACAATATTGTATTTCAACAGATGGGATGAAAAAAAGATCCGATTTACTGCACTCTGAGTAGCGATATCATTTTCAGGATTTTACAACTATTGAACTCTCTGGAGGAAACGGAATTTATCTTCGAAGTTCGGCAAAGGCACTTAACACTTAGTTTGACTTCGACCTTGAGCATCTAGTATATAAGGATCTTGTTTTTCCGACTGATCGAAGCGTGCGTAAAATATGTGACGTTACTTTCAAAACTCGATAATTAAGAGTACTACACTGAGAGAAATGTTTGGTAAAATCAACTAACGTTTGGTTGAATAGTGATCAACTGAATTTTATAGTGATAGTTACTAAATATATAATTGTTTTGACCAAACAATTTGTAGCCTTAACCAAATAATTATTTTCATACAACAAATTACAAAAAGTTTTGTTAAATGTAGCTAAGTTTTCGGTACCAGTAACTATAAAATTAATTTGATCACTATTCTACCAAACGATTTCTCTCAGTGTGCAACCACACTGAGAGAAATGTTTTATAAAGTCAACCAAAGTTTAGTTGATTAGTGATCAAATGACTTTTATAGTGATAATTACTAAACATATAATTGTTTTGACCAAACAATTTGTAGCCTTAACCAAATAATTATTTTCAAATACAAATTGAACAAGAAAGCCTTCTACGGTCATAGCTAGATCTTATTGCTTCATATTTACTTGTGTGATTTTTATATACCTTTTTTCAAATTCACCCGACTGCGCGCCGAATTGTTTTTCCGGTCATAACACAGCTCTAAGACGAATAAGAATAAGTAATATCACATTAATTAAATTGAAATCAATTTAATAACGATTGATGCTGACTTGCATCTACATATTAAACCTATTCCCCCCTGAAAATTATTTTCATACAACAAATTACAAAAGGTTTTGTTAAATGTAACTAAGTTTTTGGTACCAGTAACTATAAAATTCATTTGATCACTGTTCAACCAAACGTTAGTTGATCTTACCAAACGATTTCTCTCAGTGTAGTCGCAAGTTTCTTATACGAAAATGTAAAAGGTGCTCGTAAAAGATGTTCGCAGCGCGTGTTTCCATCGAATTGTCTACTCATAATTGTAATTCTTGCACTGCAACAAATTCAGCAGCATTTCTTGCATCGAGTAAAGTTTCGATCGCTAGGAAATTGCGCGAATCTCCAATGATGAAAAAAGAAAAATGTTCTCTAAGGGATCTCGGGAAAAGGAAGTGGCGAACGGATCAACGAAGCGAGGTTAACCGGTAACATTAGCGTGAACTTGCGGAGCGGTACCGGTGAACGTCAGGAGGCCGTGGCCAACTTCCCTTTTTTTTTTTCACGTCGCATCGAACGCAGACACGGACAAATCGATATCGCTACTCAGCAGCGTGGTGCAACGAGTTTCGCGTTTTCCTACTGCGGCCGACCGACCCCGCTCTCTCTCTCTCTCTCTCTCGGGGTCACTGACACCCCGACGACTGCCGTTTGATAAAATTGCAGCCGCCGCCGGAAACCTCGTCGTCGGCTGCACCGTGCGCGCGTCAAAAATACCGTAAACCGATACCGCGATCCGGTCGCACTTCGGTCTCAAGCGTTTCCGCGTTTCCGCTCCCTCGAACGTCCTAGCTCTTCCGATGGGTCGCGAATTTCCGCGAGTACAGAATGAAATTGAGAAACACTGCGTTTTTTTCTTTTTTTTTAACGCGCTATGATCGCGATTGTCGAGTCGAATAACCGTTCGTTCGTCCGTTCGTTCGTTCATTGTTCGCGGTGCGAGCCGTCGTTGAAATAGGTCACGAATCGCGCGCGCTGCAAATTTCTTTGTCGATGAGTATCGATCGCGGCCGCGATATATGCGCTTTTTTAGTATATCGTCGAGAATTATTTTCCATTTCGCGAGGTACAGCTCGGACAGACGTTTACGGGCGACAGGGCGACGTTCGCGAAAATGGGGCCGTTAAAGTTGAAGCAGATCTCGGATGAACGGAAGACCGTGTAATATTTTTAGTTCGTTTTAACTCTTCACAATGGCGTTCATATTGGAGGACATTTGCTTCGAAGTTCAATCACTCGTTCATATCCGTTTATAACGACATGCAGCAGTAACTTTAACTGAATATAAAATTAACGTACGTAATATTTTAATAATAGATTTTTAATTATTTGCGAATTCCGCTCATATATTCTTGAACACTGTTCTTTTTAATCTAAGTTTCTTTTAGTATCAGTTTTTCAGGAAGATAAGAGGAGTAAAGAGAAATATTTAAAAGTCATATTTTTTTATTTTCATTATTTTAGAATTAATTATCATCTACATTTTCTATTCTCGTAAGAATATATGCATATATAAAACTCTTGATGCAACTCTAGGCCATTTTACTGCATTTATTTACTCTCTAATTTGATTTACATTTAAATCTTGAATTTTAAATATTACCTCTCCCGATTTACTCATCTCAACTTTATAGTTCACACATCAAACGTTTCCCATTCATTTTACGTATTTGTTCGAATGTTTAATTGAAGATCGTACATCCGATGATACGATAATTAACTGCAATTTTTGATACACGTATTGCTCATTTAATTGGTTATAGTTATGCAAGAAACGTCCAACCCACATAAAGTCCGTTTCGAGAAAAATGCAAATAATATTTGATGCGATTTAAAAATAAAGGTAAAAACTTTTTTATTAATTTTAGGCACATATTAAACTTAAATCTTTTCTCGTTTAAAAGAAGATTGTAGAAAAATGTACGGACTACTCACTGATTACAATAATTCAAAAATTCTAGTTTTATGGGTTGGATGTTAAATATGGCCAACTATTATATTATGCGACTTTTTAGGTACAATTAGTTGCATCTTATACTCTTAATTAAATTAAAGAGACACATCGATGTCACGTATCGGTGATTAAATCGCTGATAAACGGGATCCTCGCTATCGACGAATATTATTCGATCGCGGGGCGCTTCGCGATGCAACGGAAGAGGGGGGGAGGATGCAGACGGCCGACCTTAATCAGCCATCCGCAGCCCGTAGGACCCAGTCGATCGTATGAAGCTCCCGACGACTTCTTGTCGCTCCTGCGATCTTGCTCTAGCACAGGCCCTCTCCTCGTTTCTACCATGTACACGGTAGAGAGAGCGTGACTCTCTCCCGCGTGGCAGCACCGGTTTGGTCTTAACGATCCCACGAGGAGGAGGTCGCCCGCTCGCGCTCCTTTCCAGCCCCGCTTCCTTCCCCCCTACGCCGGAGTAGACCTCCACTATATCGCCACGTCGGACTCGGACTCGTGTTCTCTAACTCGTAACCGCGTGCGACATTTATACGTCCGTCGTACGTCTTCATCGGATCCGGCAACACATCCACGTCGGTCCGCTTTATTTCCCCGACAATAATATCGGTATTAGATATCATTATCGATACAATCTCGGCGAGTTTAGACTCGTGATGCTACGAGAACGGCGAGATTTCTACGTTTTAGCTCTCGCGTGACGGTAAATAACGGCAATACGAGATCCACCTGTCTTCCGCTGTTTAGGGCGACGAAAAATTGGGCTTGTCGATCGCTGTTATATCAATTTTAATCTCTGCTTTCAGATATCGACATCTAGTACCGCTCTCTCCTCCCCCGCCCCCTCCCTCTCTCTCTCTCTCTCTTTTGTCCCTCCTTTCTCTCTGTCCTACTATGCACATGTCCGTGTGTGCGTATCCGTGTTGGCGCGCATGCACTTTGCGGTTACAGTTGGTAACGAGGAGGTAACTCGCCTCGATGACGGGACAGTTGGACGGCCCCGCGCTCTTTTGCCTGAGCGACGATGTAATTTTCTCTCTCGGCTATTTCTCTCCGCGCGGCGTTCGCGCGACGGCCTAGTCCGCATTATGCTCGCCTGGTACCATGAGCAGCCGGACGCAGACGTGCAAGATGGCACGCCCAGCTGTCGCCACGCAGACGCCGTCGACGCTG
>QKQZ01019819.1:0-20425 GCA_003595255.1 Solenopsis fugax
TATTTTTTTTTATTGTGTGCAACTTTTCTTAATAATACTATATATCCTTTTCTGAATAAAACATAGTCTTAACAAGCTTTTTTACATTTTTTCATCTTAAAACACAAATTTCAGAATATTCCCTGACTGATTATGAATTACCCCAGGCTTGGGGTTATTCGAAATACTTGGCACTGTTCGATATTTTTATATGTAGTTCAAAGCAAGTACATTTCCGTGTTTTAGCTATAACGGCATTGTGAAGGGGAAGGTTCAAACCGTCCAACTTTTTTTTTTTAAATGAATACAGGACTCAGGAGACGCAAAAGAAAAAAAAAAGTAACGAATTGCCCCGGTCTCCTCTATACAAAATGTCTCTTTACGTTAATTATTTGTAATGCTGATGATGACTCCAAAGAGAATTAAAACGTTCATTTAAAATTATGTATACATGCATACAAGAATAAATGCTATTAATTATTGTAATTTTGCGCTCTTTCAACCGCGTTTTAGACTCTTATTAGCCTTGTTTTATTTATTATTTTTTTTATTTTAATTTTATAAACCATTAACTTTAACTTAATTTAGTTAAAAAATATATATATAAATTTACCCAACTCTGAGAATTGATATTATAGTAATTTAAATCAAATTAACACTAAATGTGGTACTCTCAAAATTGTCAATCAGTAGGATTTAAATGGGCTAATAAGAGTAAATTGCGGATGTTGTTGCGCAAGTTTTCAAAATTTTATTTTCTTCTCACAAAGAACGTTTCGACTCCACTTCGAGTCATCTTCAGCTACCACACACCGTTACATATTATTCGCATATGCGGACCGCTCCATGGCTGGGCAATCCACTGGTTTCAAAACCAATGACAATCATTCACTGGTTGACTGTTCAGTGACCATTCCCCTTATCGGAGGATTATTTGCGTTCACTATGTTTTAATTAAGCACCAGATGTAAATAGTCTTTAATTTCAATGATCTTTCACACATTCTTTGAATTACTCATCCAAAGAGCCTCGCACGATGTCAATTTGCCAGTCACAGTAATTAACAAAAAATTATTGCACATTATTTCTTGTAACACAACTTATATATTCATAGTCTCGGATATTGTGACTCGTCAGTTCAGAGGAACGAACTGTAGTGAGCTCGCAAATCCATATCAGCCCAAGCCTAAGACTATTTACATCTGGTGCTTAATTAAAACATAGTGAACGCAAATAATCCTCCGATAAGGGGAGAATGGTCACTGGACAGTCAACCAGTGAATGATTGTCATTGGTTTTAAAACCGGTGGATTGCCCAGTCATGGAGCGGCCCGCATATGCGGATAATATGTAACGGTGTTTGGTAGCTGAAGATGATTCGAAGTGGAGTCGAAACGTTCTTTGTGAGAAGAAAATAAAATTTTGAAAACTTGCGCAACAACATCCGCAATTTACTCTTATTAGCCCATTTAAGTCCTACTGATTATAGTAATTTTGGTTAATAATTCCTTGATCTCTGACTTTCCCTAATTATTAACAACTCTGATTATTAACAACTTTGTATTTGTAATTCATACTTTAATAATTATATTTTTCGTATTTACGTATTTATGTTTCTAATAAATAAATTTATAATTAAGTCAACAAATAAAAAAACAACAAATAAATTTATCGTCATTTGCAAGTACTAGACAAATTTATTTATGTGTTTTATGATGACTTGGCGTATTTGTTGTTTTCTTGCCAATTAACAAGCGGATAAACTCGTTAATAAGATACCTGTGAAGCGGGTATGAGAATGTGTAGGCGGCGCAGACTGCGGTGGCGGCGGTTGCGACGGGGTCGGCGATGTGGAAAGTGGTGGTGGGCTCTGCAGCGGGGCATAAGGGTGGCTGCCGGTTGGTGTCGATGCGCTCGATGGTGTACTGCTAGGATTGAACAAGTTTAGGCCAAGTAAATCTGAGCTTGGCTTACCTCCTAATTGCTGTGACACTGACTGAGACCTCTTCATGTGATGATCAGAATCGGTATTTGATCCTCTACGTCCCTGTTCGAACACAACGTATCATGAGTAAAACGAAACGAAAATTGTGATGTGAGATAAGAAAGAAATTTCTCTTAAAAAAGCAGATTACAAAAATATTGTATTAATAATATTTTTGTAAAGTTTTTGTAAGTTTTTTAAGTCCCTTTTTGTCCCATTTCAATTAATTGTGAATTACGTTTGTTCCATATAGCCGATGAACTTCTGCCTACAAAATGTAGAACTCTATTGTTAACAAACTGATGTTGATAAGAATTATGTCGCGTTAATATTTACTAAGTTATTTTAAAAAACAAAATGATATTCCACACACCACCCCCTTCCTTTATTATTATTAAAGAGTATGTACATAGTGTCCCAAAATTATCGGAGGTACTTTTATAAGTGGATTCTTTGGAATATTCTAAGACGAAAATCCTAATACAAAAATGTCAAGACTATAATACTTTTCAAATGATAAACGATTAAAGTTGACCAATCATAAAGCTTAAAATTCGCGCGGTCAGGCATGGTATCTCGCACAGTAATGAAGATTGTACATTGTCCTTGTACATTGTCTGATTTTCTAAATATTAACTTAATTTTGCATATAATGATACGGAGATCACTTTTAAATTTTGTCTCGCTCTGTGATTATTTAATTTAAATTATACATAAAGATTACTGTTAGTCTAATATTACGGAATATCGAGTTATACATCAATCGAACTATCAAAAATGTCAAATAAAGAAAATACACAAGTCGCTCGCCTGTTCGTGACATATTTCATTTAACAGTTATATAATTGAAGAATCCCTTTAGACCGCTATTGAAACTTTACTTGTCAATAACTTCCTTGACATTCATAAGAGGCACTCTAAACTCATAGTACCTTCATATGCCATCTATTTCCACCAAACACTGCAGTGATCCCATAATCATTCGTTGGGAATGTGTAATGTGAAACGGTTGAAAAATTAGCGGTCTCACAGGTTTATGTTATTTTTTCGTAGTACTGGGCATCTATGTATTTCTTCATCTATGTATTATTTATACATTTTAACTCTTATTTATGGTGTAATGTTATATTTTAATGTTAGGAAAATTTTTATGGTTCAACTTTCTTAGGATTTTTAAAATTGTTCGAATGGGAATAACGATTTTTTTAAAATTAATTTATTATCGAACTTTGACCCTAAATAACTCCCGAATGGGTCAACCTCTGCTTTGTACCAAAAACTTTCTTTTTTTATAGTCTTTTAAATAATATGTTACAATATGGATAATTCCATTTAAAATATTTTGCTATCTTTCAAGCTATGGAATTGTTTTGATTGTGGTTCGCGATGTATAATGCACGAGACAAGATTTTTGAGTAAAAAGTACAACTTACTGTTGGTGCAGGTGATAAAGATAAATTTTCCACTGTCGCTCTTAATTCATCCACACTGGCACTCATGGGAGCACCACCGTTGCTGAGAGGCTTTATTTCCACTCGAATCTTACGTTCCCTCTCGTCCTCCGAATCGGTATCAGAACTGGAATAGAATCCTTTTTCGTTTTCCCACGGATCCGGTTTTGGTCTAATGCAAAAGCCATCCTCGTCCACCTCTGGCGTTGGTGTTTCTGATTTTCTGCTATCTTCCTTGTCCTCCCTATTATGTTCGTGACAAATCATTTAAGATAATATACTTTTATAAGCTCCAGCAGGCCCAGTGCATTATATAATAACTCTTTCATACTAGAAGCAAGCTAATAAAATCGTTTTTTTAAGTGATATATGAGATAATCGAAATTAACGAGAATTAAATATTCTATTGCACTGATAAGAAGTGTTGTATATGGATCCATGAATACGTTTTTTCTGAACTTTGTAGTCCTTTAACTTTTAAATGTAGATAAATTTCAGCAAAAATGACTGGAATATTAGTAATAGTACATATAATCATGTTATTGAAATTAAACAACTATTATTTTATACATAGTAGATAGAATAAAATTAAATATTCCGTAGAAGGACGCCGTTATTTTAATTATGACATAGCGCAAAAAATTACATAAATATAAATAAATTTATAAAAATAAATATAAAAAAGACCAATAAT
Organism: Solenopsis fugax; assembly: GCA_003595255.1. NCBI lineage: Eukaryota > Metazoa > Arthropoda > Insecta > Hymenoptera > Formicidae > Solenopsis > Solenopsis fugax. The sequence goes on from QKQZ01019819.1 coordinate 4,109, forward strand.
TCAACTATAGAATGCTTCGACAGAGATGCAGAATTCGTTCTTTGAATAAACCAACAAAGAATTGTGTCAATGAAGACGTTTTTATTTCGTTATAGAATAGAGACATGTAGATTATGTGTGGAATAGTATGTCATCTAAATGGCCGCTTTAACTCTTCTTGTAGATTTTCACTCTTTTCTTGAAGTTTTCAATAATTTTTTTGTAAAGGTGTGACTGTATTTCTGCAATAGCGGCTTCGACGTTCTGCTTTGGGGCTCCGAAAATCACTGTGATTCAAAAGAAGACGATGCATTTGGATCGTGTTTGATGCGAATTTTGATTGGTGTCATCATACTTCTTTAAAAACGATGCTGGAAGAGCTGTTACGATAAATAGAGTGCACTAAAGACATATTGACCAACTTTTTATAGTCTAAGCTGGAGAATATGGACGTAATGAACATCTACATTCAACAAGATGGGATCACATACTATACAAGTGGCAAAACAATTGTTTTATTGTGCTCCAAGTTCTCTGACCGTTTAATTTCGAAGTAGAGACACTAATTAACCATCAAGATCATGCAATATAATGCCATTACTTCTTTCTTTGAGACTACGTTAAAACAAAAGTTTGTGTCAATAATCTACATACAATTAATGTTCTTAAAGCCAACATCGCCACTATTGTTGAGTCGCATCTTTGCGAAAAAGTGATCGAAAACTTCGAAAAAAGACTTGAGGAAAGAAGGCGGCCATTTGGATGATGTACTATTCCATATGTAGACTACATGTTTCTCCTATATAACAGAATAAAAAAATCTTGATCGCAATTCTTTGTGGCATTATTCAAAAAACAAATCCTACACTTCTTGTTAAAACACTATATAGTTTTACTCACAATCAGTAGTACATTTTCGAAATGTTGAACATATGAACTTATAAAATAGTAATTATTTACATAATTTAAACAATTTCTAGCTTATCACCCTGTACAGTTTATTTAAGTGTTAGTATTTAATAAAGTACAACTTCCAACATTCGTAATTTGAAAGAAAGCATTTAAAAACTTATGTTCCAAATGTTTTAAATGTATCTCATATATCGTAATTAATAAATAATTGATAGAAAATTATAATATGCATCTAGTATCTTAGATGAATAAATAGAATAACCAACAACAAAATATTTCTATTCTAATATTCACATGCAGCAGAAGTATATATAATTTATATTAAAATCTTGAGGTTTCTCTAGTCTTTTCATATAATATAAGAACTTGATCAAATTTTAAGAATAAATTTATGAGTAATATATACGCAATCCTAAATTTTTCAAATTTGTTAATTGTATAGTTTTTGTTAAATAACTTACCAAAATGCTATTGAGTCTTATAAAAATAGTTTTTAAGTGATTTAATCACAAATAAAATATAAAAATTTTTAATAACTATACTCATAATAACAAAGAATGAAGTTCAAAATACATTTTGAAATTAAAAGAACAAAGCTTCACTGCATTATTTTTATACAAGAATATTAAATGTATATGAATTACACAATATTTTTTAAATATAACGTGTTAGTAAAAATGTGGCACTAATGCTTGTTACCACATTAAAAAATATTTCATTGTAACACAAAAAATTACCTTTTTTAAACACCAGAACGACTAGTCGTTTCCTAGTTATAGCTCTTTGGGTACTGAATACGAATCCGCTATCTAAATTATTCCATCACGTCATAATTTCGAAAAATTAACAATTAAATTTGCAAAAAGGGCTATTTTTATATATTTTGTCATATTATAACTTATAACTACGATAAGTGAGATATTGGAGAAGTTTGATAATCAAAATTAAGTATGTTGAGGACTTTCAGTCTTCAAAAGGAATTTTTGATGTCTGTTCTCATTAATAAGATATTCATGGTTATTTACGGGTAAATTATGGAAAAACTTATGTTCCAAATATTATAATAAATTTATGATTAACATATGCATTCCTGAAATTTTCAGGTCAGAATTTTTCAGGTTACTGAATACAAATTCGATGTCAAAATTGACAAATTTAAAATGGTAAATTCAATATGGCGGATGTCAAAACTCAAAAAATATGAAAAAAAATTAGAAAATATTTTTAAATATTATTAAATCATCGTATTTATATTCAGCGACCTAAAAAATTCTTAAGTTTAAATAAACATAATGAAAGCTAGGCAAACGATCTCTAATTCGTAGCTGTTCCACAATTTACTCCATATTCAATCATGAATTATTAACGATAGCCGACACTAAAAATTATTTTATAGGATTGGAAGTCTTAATAATATAATTAATTTTTATTGCAGTCAAACTTCACTAACAGATCGCAACTATAACATGAAAAAGTACATAAAAACAGATCTTTTTTGCAAATTTTTAAATTGTAAATTTCTCAAAATTGTAATGAAGCAATTTGGACAGCGAATTCGTAAACAGCAACCAAAAAAACTATAGGAAGTGACTAGTCTCGTTCTGGTGTTCTTTTTCGTGCCATTGGACAATTCTTTAATTTTTCTTACATAAATTTTTATTAATGTTATACAGAAATGTTATTAAATAACAAGTCAACATTTTTATTGCTTTTTGCTCATTATTATTTTGAAAATGGCAATGCGAAAACTATGTTAAAAGATATATATGAGGGAAAATATATGAGGGGATATATATGCGATTCCTTCTCAAGCTGGAGAACCTCCTTAGTTAAATGTGTACATCTATTTTTCCCATAGCACAGAAAGATTGCAGAAACATTGCACATAAATATTTCATTGCAATATTGTAAACACGTTGCAAAATGTTGATGTAAACTAATATTGCAATGATAAAATGTCAGCTTTTAAAAATATTACAATTACAATTTTGTAATACAATATTACAATGCAATATATATTTAATAATACCTTGTATTATAATATAGAAATACCAAAAATTATGAAAATAATTATAAATAAATTTGCAATGCGATATTAATAATGTTGAGACGATATAAAATTCGTGACCAATTTATTATTAAAACTCAAGCAGTAATTTGGCATGCAAAATTTTTTTATTAATCAATGTAATTGCCGTCGTTTTTTATAATCTTTTCCCAACGTTCTGATAGTATACGAATGCTTTGATCATAAGACGACCTTAGTTTTGCATTAAAGCAAATGATATATTTTTTACTTCTTCCAAGATGCAAATTTTTTCCCATTCAAATCGTTGTACAATGATCAAAACAAGTAATAATCCGATATCATCCGAGAATATGATGAATATGATATCCTATTTTAGTTCTTTTAATTCGCGCTGTCTGTTTGGAAGTGCGTAGTTTCACGTTGTCGTAATGAAAAACAATTCTCTTATGATTGGCCAGAATTGGACGATTTTTTTTTATTACTATCTTTAAATTGTCTAACTGTTGACAGTACTTGTCATAATTAATCATTTGGCCAACGGAGAGCAGCTTAAAATAAATTATTCCTTTGTAATTCTACCAAATAGAAAATGTCACCTTCTCGGGATGCAAATTAGGTTTTACCATGGATTCTACACGCCTATCTGCTAGTTTCCAAGTGCATTTGCGTTAAACTTTATTGTACAGAATCCATTTTTCATCGCCAGTCACAAATCGATCAAAAAACGATTATTTAATCGGTCAAGCAAAGAAACAGCTGCAGAAACTCTACTCGCTTCGATTATATATAATAAATGTAATAATGTGTACTATTGCATAAAATGTCCTACAATAAATGTAAATATATTAGTAATAGTGTAATTACAAAATATTTATATAATTTTTTCCTTAATTTTTGGCATTAGTACATTAAATGCTATTTGTATGTATGTCCCACAGATTGCTCATGATTTAAATGACATAATTTAAGGCTCCTGTCTACTCGCCGCGGCCATACTGAAGTCGTGACGTTATAAGCGAGAAATCACACATAAAAGTTTCCGACGTGACATTTGTAGATAAACAGAATTTGGATCAAACAGAACAACAAGATCGCTTTAAAACACTTGTCAAAATGGGTCTCGACTATCCTTTTTCCACCTAACAGTCAGTAAATAGTCGTAAAAAGCACGTAAAGTGAAGCTTATTCAGACAGGAAAACACACGGATAACTATTGAAAGGAGCGAAAAATATGCATTTTATGTATAAAATTCAAAGAAACATTACTTGCGGACCATTTTAACGAATTTGGTAAATATAAGACAAGTCACATTTTCACCATGAAACACATAATAACGAAATGACATGCACGACCAAATTTCATCAATCTGTCACGTTCCACGCCTATTAATTCTAATTTTGTCCGCGGAACGTCACTACCGTCAACGCAGTTCTCGGCTGTGCCAGGAGCCTTAATGTCGTAATTTTTAGAGTATCTTAGAATCACATTAAAAATTTAATAGTAGAACTTTGCTATAAACACAAAATTATAAAATTAAATAGTATTTTGTTCAAAAAATTTTTTAATTGCGAAGAGTGTTACTATCAAGCATTTTCAAAATTAGCGCTACGTAACAAATTACGATAGACACGTGCTTAAATGCAATACAAGATTGCTTATAAGCTTGATAAATTATAAAACGTGCACGCGCAAATATTTATACATATAATATTAACAGTTTATCTTCATATGTTTAAAATATTGTTGCAACATTAATGAAATTAGATTGCGTTTTATTATATCTATATTTTAACGTTTCTAAAATATTGCAATATGTAAGATTGCAATGTAATTGCAAAGTCCTGTGTAGTATGGGTTTTTAGAGAACAAATCGCTTCTGCTGGTCGTGAAACTGACTCTATGTGCACTAGGTCTGCTGTGTATGCGTGTACTGACAGGTCAGACTTTTCTTCTTTGTTGCTGCTCGTATCGATAAGATCCTTCTTCTTCTTTGCCTTCTTCTCCTTCCGTTTTTCTCTTCTACTGCGTAAGAACCCTGTTGGTCGTGGATGTCCCAAATGTAGACAATAGAAGACAGTACTGCGATGTATGTACTAACTACTTATTAAAAGTATGCTTTATGCAAAATCTTACAGTTACACACCAAATTATGAATTTGTTATTTGCAGAATTAATGCCCACTAATTTCTTATTATAAATTTACTACAATCAAAAATCTGTGATACATCTAGAAATAAATTTTAACATCGATTTTTATCATTTGCCACCATGCAAATAAAATTTTGCATGAAAAAAAGATATTTATTTGAACACAATGGAAGAATCTATAAACATAACAAAAAATTCAATGTTGATATTAAAAAAGTATCACAGGATATTGATGGTATTTTTACAAACAACACAACTAAACTATAAAAATATATAAAAATAAAAAAACAAGAAACTATATAATTACTTTATTATCTACACAAATATGTATCTACTTGAAAATACAATGTTTAGTTTAAACTGCTGTTTTGCTTGTTTTTTTTTATTTACTTTAAAAAACCACCCTGGTGAAAATTTTTCTCAGAAATCTTCATGACATTTTTCAAATTTTTTAATAAATTTTAACACTTTCAAAAAATTTCTTAAATTTTTTGTACGAATTGGAACACTTTCAGAAATACTAAGAGAATAACTTAAAAAAAGTATTTTTCAGAATTTTTTCAACATGTTTCAAATATTCAAATCAGAATATTTAGATCAATATAAACTTTTAGACAAAGATAGAGTTCCATACAAAGAAATTATTTCGGTATTATAATTACTGATTGTAATACCCCCTCCTAATTATCTTTACCTAATTGATGCAGTCATAATGAGGTGACAATAGCTGTATTACTGATTTGAAGAAAAGAGGAGGGACGATGGCCTAGTGCAAAAAGTACAATTAAAAAGAATATATCTCATATGAAGCTAGCCGAAGTGATCTCAACATCGTGATGCTGAAGGTCAGAGAAGTCACTTCTCTCTTTATATTGGAGCGATAAAGGTATTCATACTAATATCGTATTTAATATACTGTACCGTCGAAACACGTTATTTATTTGTATTTCGAAAATCAATTTTGGAAGCTTACCTTCAAAACATCACTTCATCATTTTATTAAAATATAGGTGAAAAATATTATAAATGCTGCATTATTTTAGCCTATAATTTTTATAATTAAGAAAAGTAGAACTCCGTCGTGTCCATCTGCGTACTATTTGCTTGATCCCATTGCAACAGAAAAAGAAACGTCAAAGTAAATACAAGAAGATATGAAAAATGCATCTTTTTAAAGATCTTCATACATGAATTCTGAGATTTTCTAAGATATTCTAAGATTTGTTATTCTGAAGAAAATGTTTAAAAATCTAAAAAAAATTACGGTATTTATTCAGAAATCTTCATAAATTTAAATATGAAAAATTCTTAAAAATATAGATATTGTGGGAAAATTTTTCGCCAGGGTACGAATTTTGTCTCAACATTTGTAGTATTTGAATGGACGTTACATAGTATATGTTTATAAAAATTTAATGAGAAATGAAGATTTAAAAATTGACTTTCCAAGTGAAGAAAACTTAGCACTTGAAACAGCATCTACTATACAAAACAAATCGACGTACGTTGTATTAACATTAATGCACACCTTAAAACATTTGTGTCCTGTGTATTTCTTTCCTTAGAAATACTAAGAACACCTGGGTAAACAATCTCTATCACCTCCTTAAAAAAAATTGGGACATCTAAGGAACAGATTTAGTGCGTTGCCATTTCAATTTGTGCATGTCTTTCACCTAGGATGCCTCGAAAATTCATCTTGAGGTATGAATGACCCAAAGTGTCTCTCGTATATACATATACTACATATAGAAACTATATATAGAATATTTTTCTACAGTTAAAAAATTTTTTGGTATTTTTGTTTTCAGCTAGTTCTCGTTTATTGCAGAATTTCACGAACTATTAAAAAAATTAAAATTTAAACGAAAAATTTTAAATAACGAGAATAGCTATATCGGTCGAAAGCAGATCTTAGTGCTCAATAATTTTCTGAATTTACAATCTTTTAAAGATTTTATACATAGTTTCTCCAAACTGCGCGCAACATACTTAAAACACATCTTTTAAAAAGAATTCAGAAATGTAATATCACGAAAATTAAATTGCTAATCAATTTAGTAATTTTGATGCTTACCAGCATCAATACCCTTCCCCCCCCTTAACCCGAAAATTGTAAAGAATTTATTGCGAAAATTATCTAGGACAGGGTTTGAATCTGGATCCCCCTACATTCCCCGACATTCCGTGCGTATGTCTTAACCAATTGAACCACCAAAGCAATTGGCAATATTTATCGTAATAACCAATGATGTGAAATGAGCGTCAATTTCAGCGAACATGTATATACGATATGAACGAAATCCTAATATGACCAGAAAGTGTATCAATACATAATTATTAACTGTAATTTTAAAATGCAAGGAACATCATCTTTGCATGGAATATTATAAATATTCAAAAATACTTCTTGTAATTAGTTTAATGTTTTTGTAATACTATTTTAATAAAAATTTACATTATTTAAAATGTGAATACATTGTACCTTCAATTTGTACCCATTTATACATTTTAAAAGACGTCATTTACTGAATAAATCGATTTTTCAGATAGCCAACATTACAATTATTATTACTTTTATTTAGAATATCAACTTTAAAATATGAAATATTTTTTTTTCATGAAAGTCATTTTTGTTTCAAAGTAAATTTCAAAATTAATTTTTTATACGAAAATGTGCATTTTTCTGATCTTGTTGGCTAAAATTGTATATAATATTTATATACAACTTTTTAAATTATACAAATTATAGCAATTATACAAATACTTTCTACAGATATTAAATTATATGTAAGAATCACTTAATAATTTTTATATATTTGGAAAAGTGATGAAAATTAACGATGGATACAAATGCCCCATACAATGTCATAAGGAACCGGAAAACAAAGGTGTGCATTAAGTGTTAAAAACTAGCATTCCAATATGCATTTCTAATTAACTTCTACATTTTCTAATGATGCTGACACGAGTTTTTTTTTTGCTATGGTTGTATCTAATATTAAGAACAATATCAATTTATCTCGATTTAAATTGTGTATGCTTAAGGTTTTTTTTTTTAAGGAGATGTACTTCATCACGCTAATTTTTAGGAGATTCTTAGGATTTTTTTGGAGGGAAGTAAATATTTTTAAAAATTATTTTTAGTCCTTTATTTATTATTGCTTCACAATTGATTACCTATTTTTTTTGTAAAATATATCAATAATGTATTAACAATAAATAAATGACACTTCTTTAAAAAGAAAGTTTTATTTTTACTCTATTATTTTATGTTTTCGTGCCGGGAAAAAATTAAGTTACCAAGATTTTAGTTCCAATGAGCTACAAGTGTTTTGATTAAAATAATATATTTTTGAGTTTTTAATTTCAATCCACTGAAAGATCCGGAATCATGGTCAATGATGAACCATGCAAATGAATCTGTTGTTAATAAATTATTATTATTATTAATAAATTATTGCTCATATTCTTATTTAAAAAACAGGATATCAATTCTCAAACAATAATAAACAATAAAAGACAAAAGTAATTCTGAAAAATATATAAATATTGGGCGCGTTCAGCAAATTCAACAGTTGAATGAGCGCTCGCTGTTATTGATGCTCGCTGTTATTCTTCTAGATCTAAAGGTCTGATTGGATGATCTAGAAGAATACCTCAACATGTTGAGTCCGCATCCATTTATCTACTTTCTCCAAAAAATTTCTAAAACCTAACCTCCTAAAAGAAATCAGCTCGGCAAAGTAGAAAATCCCATTAAAATTATGCCATTATAAAGAATTCATAGTGTCATCATTTTTAACAAGTTTTTCACAGGTTTCGATGAAATGCATGTCGACATTTTGTAAAACAACGACTAACATAAATAAATACCCACTTGAAACGAAAGATGCAGGATGATAAAATCAATGAAGTATACAGAAAAAAATTCAGTGGTAGAGTGGAACAAATCGCATTAGTAGAAATATAAAGATATCCCACGCACCATCACCATCAAAGTCTTACAGTCTCCGTATAGCTTCTACTCTCTTCTTAAATTGTTTTTCTAACAATTACTAACCTACATCGACACTATAACAAATGCATTTCGTTTTGCACATTCTTGTTCGTACATCCCTCTCTTTGGAAGATTGTATGCGCAGAGGGACGTATTCTTTGCAAGTCAATATAACGTTGCATGCAAAAATAGTCTCAAACTATTAAATGAACAAATATTTAGAAGTGGAGAAAGAGGAAGAAATATTCTATAACATAATCTATCAATCGTAAATGCCGTGGAAGATGCTAGGGGAATGACGTTATTGACGAATAATAATAATGGCTTTCAGAATCATATCACGCTATTGGAAAAGAGAGAGAAAAAAATATCTCCACACTTTCGGAAAATAAATGTAAGTGTAAACGCGTGAGCCATGCAAATTAGGGATTTCATAAAAACGGCTCACCTGAAGCTCCATCAGTAGCCAACCACACTCTTGTATCTCAACATTATTCAAGTCCAACTCCCTTTAGTTTAATCATAGTTTAGTCTGCTTTTTTATCTCATTGTAACAACATTACAGAAATAAAATAAATTTTTGAGATGGAATTGTACGCTGCAATTCATGTAAATATAAATCTATTTGTGATGATCATTAGTAATACGTGCTAGTATTTGGACCACTTGTGACATGGTGAAGATGTTATATATACAGGGTGTTCTGAATTTAAATGTCAAAACTTCGAAGACTCGTGGGAATCGATAAACTGAGAAAAAAAGCCCTTTAAAATTTTGCTCGTTTTTACTTCGTTTTGGAGAAAATCCAAATAATTTCTATTTTTTTCACTTATTTATTTACTTACACTGACAAGGGGAGCACCAGACATGACCCTCTCTAATTTGGCAGAATTTTATATATGTAATAGTTCAGTCCTTCCACTAACTCGTGCTAAAGTAATATCCGCCATTCAAGCATTCGTAAGAAAAACGCATTTGTATATTTACGTGTTGATAATGTATCGATCGGTAAGAATAAATCGACAAGCGTTACGAAGTAAGATGCCTGACTACAGTACAGTGCTGCGGATCGCTAGTTCGAATCTTATTTTTACCATTTTTTTCACGATTTTTTATTACGTTTGTAACTCATAAGATTTTCATTATTCAAAAACAAAATCTATTATTCGCCTATTATTTTTCAAAATCAGATTTGTTTTTGGACGAATTACATATTTTCGAAATTTGTTGCAGTAAAAATAAAAATCGGCAAAAGTAAAAAATAATTTTTCAAGTAAAATATTAAAAAATATACATAATAACATACTGCAATACGGATGAAAAAATAATTTGTAAAAGATTTGAATCACGACTCACAGCATTATAATGAAGCGCGTTATTCGCTATGCCATGCCGCTTGTTGTCGATTCGTTTTTATCAATTTGATACATTACCAACACGTAAATATACAAACGCGTTTTTCTCACAGATATTTGAAAAACGGGTCATATTATTTTGGCACGAATTAATTGGAGAAGACTGAATTATTATATATATAAAATTCAGTCAAATCGGAAGCCATGTCTAGTGCTTCCCTTGTGAGTATATACGCTATAATTTTTTTCTTTTTTTTAATTAATAATTCGTTCTCTTGTAAATGTAGCTTCATTCACACTATTTTTAATGAAAATGAATTAACATTTGTAAAATTCGTTGTAACATTCAAAAAATGAGTTGCTAAAATTCAATCATTGGATAAAATTTTGATAATAAATTTTGTATCTTTTGAAAATACAGACAGTGTATGACTGTAATACAAGCTGTCATATAGATACAATGTTTAGATTGCTGCATAAAACCAACATTTGAAACAATACTTTAATTAGGGGGATGCTGAAGTGACACTCGAACTTACTCGATATCGGTATCACAGATTCTTTTTTTCAAGCGAGAGTCGAGCGGCACGCGGTTGTGCACGGGGGGAAGGATAAGGGGAATAGCGCTAAGGCCAGGCGAATAGGCTAGTGCTCTTTATCCAACGCATGAATATATCATGAATATATCATCTGTCCTTATTCTTCGATTTTAGCACCATCTACTGCAAGACTGTTACTTACTGTGTTCCACAATAACTGCTCTATTTATCATGGTTCATCTTCGTTGCATGCACAAATTTTCAGGCACGCAAATCTTTTATATTAGACTTCTAAGCCAAATTTCGGAAACTCTAGTGTAATTTTTTTTACGTGTAATTTGTGTTGATTACTTTACAGTAATCTCATTTTGTAGAAAGACTGTGAAATATTTGTATGAAGCGAATATTGGCACCCATTGACAGCTCTAGCTACCATGTTGGACTTAGATAAAATAGATATAAATTTAACGTTCTCGGCAAAAAGTCGATCACTATGAGATACATTAATGCCTATACTTAATTGAGGAGAAGGATTTTTTAATCTATAAATGCAATTAAAAAAACGGTGTACTGAAAATTAATCGTTTTTAGTCAGTAAAAAAGGATATCTTTAGCATAGCTCCTAAGCCGCGGCCATATTGAAATCGTAACGTCATAAGCAAGAAATCACATGTAAAAGTTTCTTACGTACCATTTGTAAATAGATAAAATTTGGATAAAACAAAATAATGAGATTGCTGTAAAATACTTGTAAAAATGGGCCTCAACTATTGTTTTCTTCCTTGACAGTCAATAAATAGTCGTAAAAAGCACGTAAAGTGAAGCCTATTAAAGCAGGAAAACATACGGACAGCTGTTGAAAGGAATGAAAAATGTTTTACGTATGAAATTCAAAAATTACTTGCGGACCATTTTTATGAATTTGGTAAATATGAGACAAGTCACATTTTTACACTGAAATACATAATAACGCGATACTACGTCGCCACTATCAACGCGGAATTCTCGGCCGACTACTCAGGAGCCTTAAGAAAGTAATAACATGAATAAAAAGTGTAAATAATATGAATTTATTTTAGATGAATAAGTAACGAATAAATAAAAAAATAAAAGTTTTTTTTTAAGCAGGCCATTAAATATATTTTTGGGGATTTTAGCTTTTTACGATTTTCTAAAACGAAGTAAATATACGCAAATTACTGAAGAATTTTTTGTGTTAATTTATCGATTTTTTATCGCATTCGAAGTTTTGACATTTAAATTCGGAACACTGTATATGAATGCCTGGTATAACCCATCCATGTGCTTGTTTTCGATTTTATAAGACAGAAAAAATAAACAAAAAGCACAAGTAAAGCTATGTTAAACACATTTATTGAAATATGTATTTGTAGAAACCACACAACGTTATTTTTAAATCTTAAATTTTTCGTGGTTATAACTAAAAATTATATATTAAAAAATATATATATATACAAAAGTTCATAGTTCTGTTGATTTTATAATAAATCACATTCAGTGAATATATAAATTTTATGAAGAAACAGAGAGAGAAAGAGAGAGAAATTATCTTATCGTGGTTGTAAGACAATTGATGCGAAAAAATCGTATGTATCGCCATAATTGAATATATATTTCCACAGAAAGGATTGTTAGAAAAACAATTTATAGGTAAAACTTTATGAAAGTATGAAGGTAATTAGACTTTGATATACAGTGTCCCAAAATTCGCAGATTCGGAATACAAGACGTCATACTTTATGCTAAAAGAAACAACTTTTTACTTTAGCAAAATTACGTTGGACCGATAGTTTTTGCGTGAGAGCTAGTTTAACGAATAAGTACTCTAGTCTATAAGGTGTCCAGGGCTGGCGCGCGCTCCTCACTCACTTGTTCCTAGTATTTGGCTAATATTTATAAGAAATGCCTTCAGATGCTAATACGGTTGTGTCATGATTAATTCACGGCATTTTAAGACTGTACGTAAAAATCAATTATGAACATCGGGACACAACCTCTTCTTTCATATTGCTTAAAATATGAAAAGTTCATAAAATAAATATTAATTTCATTCCTTACGTAATAAGTAAATAGAAAAATTGTGTCTAATTCTGTTCTAGTCCATCTAAAAATAAAGATAAATGTATAAATAGTAAGATGCTTTGCGCGAGCCGAGTGTTCTATTATTCCAAATATTTCACAGTTTCACTCAGTAACAGTTTGATCGGTATCTTGAAATTTATCACACATCTTTCAAACTTCAAAAAAGTCAAAAAATATCTTTTTCTTTAAAAAAATTGGTTTATTTTTATTTTGAAACATTGAAACTATTTCAAACTTGAGGAATTATAGGATTTTAGTGAATAAAAAAAATATGACTTTTTTACACTGTGTAAAATTTTTATTTATCATCATGATAACTTAAACATAATTTAGCCGTTTAATATGAAAATTTAAAGCAATATTTTTAATAACATTCGGTATCGTTTCACGGAGGCTTTATTCGGTTTCTAATATTTTTCTTAAATTATAATAAAAAGAAGGAATTATTAAAGAAAATGCAATTTTTAAATTCAAATGTATGCCGTTTCACAAAAAATAAAATTGTAAAAATTTCCCTTCCATGATCCAAAAATGACAAATGCAAAGAAGAAAAATTTCTTATTTTTTTAATTTTAGATAATTTATCGAGGCTGAATTGTAGTTATTATACAGATGCATTTATTCAGAGCGCCATTATTATTTATTTATTTTTATATTTATTCTAACTCTGCATCTTACTATTTTAAATTAAAAATATATATTTACAAAACAGAAACACATTATTGACCTATCGCTTTAAATAAAAGTTTTACATATGATGTCGAAAAATATCCTTTTTTTATTCGTTAGAGTACCATAAAAGTCGATTAAAGATGGACAAAATTTATTTTATTTATCTTTATTTAAAAAAATTTTGTTTTTGAAAATCCTGTGTTATTTGCATTGTAAAACAAAAAATTAGCTCTCTAAAATTTTAATATTAAAATATTTACATTCTACGGAGCTAATTCTTTATTCCACATTTAAAATAACACGAAATTTTTCAAAAATATTTATTTTTTCTTAATGTTATTTATGACATTTAAAATTTCATTTATGACTCAATCAATACAAGTTGTGTTTTACGAAATAGTGTACGTCTTAGAAATATTTCACCAAATCTTTAAAAAATTTTTCGCTTATTTTTAAAAATATGTACAAAGTATTTGTAGATAACCTAACTTAGAGTAGATATCTGTAGATACCTAAGAACATTTAAATTTTTTGAAAAATAAATAATTTCAAAAAGTTCTTTCAAAAAATGTAATTTTTTTTACCCAAACAATTTTTATCTTTTTACAATTTTTTTAATCCTGTTGATACTTACAATTAGATAAATGTTTGAAATAAGTGATAAATTTCAAGATACCGATAAAACTTTACTGAATGAAACTGTGAAATATTTGGAATAGAACACTCGGCTCGCACAAAGCACCTTACTATTTATACATTTATGTTCATTTTCAGATGGACCTATAGAATTAGACAATTTTTCTATTTATTTATTACGTAAGGAATGAAATTAATATTTATTTTATGAACTTTTCATATTTTAAGCAATATGAAAGAAGAGGTTGTAGCCCGATGTTCATAATTGATTTTTACGTAGTCTTAAAATGCCGTGAATTAATCATAACACGACCGTATTAGCATCTGAAGGCATTTCTTATAAATATTAGCCAAATACTAGGAACAAGTGAGTGAGGAGCGCGCGCCAGCCCTGGACACCTTATAGACTAGAGTACTTATTCGTTAAACTAGCTCTCACGCAAAAACTTTCGGTCCAATGTAATTTTGCTAAAGGAAAAAGTTGTTTCTTTTAGCATAAAGTATCACATCTTGTACTCCGAATCCGCGAATTTTGGGACACCCTGTATATTTCTAATGCTAGATATGCCTATGTTCTATACAAGCGTCTTCCAATGTTAGTAAAATGTTAACGAAAAATATTTCTTCCTTTAATACAAAATATTTACGTAATCCTAGATCCATTTTAAGGAGGCTTTCCAGTCTTTACATAATATAACTTGATCAAATTATAACAAAATAAATTTATAGTTATAAACATTCTTGAACTTCTTTGATTTCTTTGACTATATGATTTTCTTTAAATAACTCTAAAATAGTATCTTACGAAAGAGTTTTAAGTAATTTAATGGGAAATAAATCACTAGAATAAGGGTTTTGCTTTAAGAAATATATTTTAATGTAAAAATCCACACATTTAGAATTAAATATCTTCTAAAAAAAAATCAATGAAGTTTTTTTTCTAATTACTGTTGCTATAATTATAGGGGAGAGTGGGGAAAGTACGATCTATTTGCAGTTTTTGCTCTCTATAAGGCGCAAATAAAGTCCGATCGTAAAACCGAAGGTGCCGTTGGAAAGATAATTTAATTCCCTTCATTTTTGCTTCAAACCATTTTGACGTATCTCTCTCCTGTGTTGAACTATAACGGAAAATGTAAAAACGTTTTTTCCAGTCCGATATGGAACTACTGGTTCCAAATCGGACACTTCTATTTTTATCGACTTTTAAAAAGAATTTTAAAAGATTTTAATGTATTTTTTTTTAGTATTGAGAAAAAATGAGCAGTTTGACAATAAAAAAAAAAATTTTATTAAAAAAAAAAAAATTAATGGCAGTTTATATAATTAGACATTTCCCGATCTTGTTATGATATTGTTATTATATGATTGGAGTGGAAATCAATAAAATTCAATTATTCTGAGTCTGACGAATCATAATACTTTACTAATTTAACATTTCTAGGACCAGATTTAGGCCGATCACCAGTGCTACGATCAGGTTGCAATTCTGATGTAAAAGTCTGATTTGGACATGAGTCCTTTCGAACTTTGAAATTTTACAATAAACCGCAAAAGTGATTACAAAATTATTGATATTTTTAATATATTCTACGCTCTTTAATTATTTTAAATCAATACCTTCCAAAATTTTAGTATCTTTTAAATAATGATTTGCAAGAATTTTCTTTTTTTAAAAAATTTTTGCACGATGGCTGAAAATATACATTCGCATCTATTCTATGAATGTTATGGCAGAAAACTGTTAAACTGCTGTCACATATTCGGTAACTTATAAGGACTTTACATTATAAATGGCACGAAAATCTGCTTAATCGTATTCATTTAAATTAAAAAGGTCCTATTTGGAACACAGTCCGATTTAGCCCATTCTTCCCTCTATATTATACCAGGTGTGTCGGTAATTCCTTTCCGGTTTTTCCGGCAGATGTCACTAGCCATAA
>QKQZ01019820.1:3593-29182 GCA_003595255.1 Solenopsis fugax
TCTCTCTCTCTCTCTCTCTCTCTCTCTCTCTCTCTCTCTCTCTATCCGCTCGCTCACGGCGTTAAGTACGCGCTTAATGGCATCGTAGTGTAGAGAGCGGCGCGCATTAGCGCCAGCGGCCGCTAATCTCGAGCAGCGTCGATTAAGCAATCGACGCCGGGCGGCTTCCCGCTGCGCGTCGCGTGTTTGCCGTATACCCGCGACGCCACCCCTGGGTTTTAATCGGTTAAATACTTCAAGTGCGGACGCGCATGCAGAGGAGAGCCCCTCGAAAGAGCCGCATTTCTATGAGTCTCTATGAATGACTTTTTATTACGATTACTCTTAAAAATTTACAGAAACAATTGCAAGACAAAATAATGGGAAGAATAAACGTGAAGCAAGCTCAACTTTGTGGGGCAAATAAAATTAGAAGATTGCTAGTTAATTTTGATTTCCTAACGGAATAATTATATCGACTTTTAGAAAGCTTCTTAATGTATTTTATATTTTAATATTTATTCTGTACTTATAAAAATAAACAGTGAAATAATCATTGTATTTTTTTTTTTTACTAAAACTACAGTCTCTCATATAAAACACAGATAAAAAAAAAGTGCGCACGTTTCTGCAATTGAAGAGTTCCTGACAAAATCAAACAAATTGAAAAGAGTTAAATTTTCAGGAAACAAATAACTTTTCATTTTCAAATTGTTATTTTATAAATACTGTCATTTTTCCTCTGACATACACCTAGTAGGTATAAGAACAACATTATGGACTTTAATATTTTGAGAATCCATTTAAAAGAAAAAATAAAAAAAAAAACATTTGAACTTTTTTTGATTTTTGGGGAAATTATATATTTATATATTATTTATTTACATTTATATATTCCGTTTACTGTTTGATTATAATATTATCGGAATAAAATTGTATGTTGTTAACAATATGATGCTACTAATGGAGAATGATTTGACACCAAAATTTTTTTAACCCTTAAATTTTTTACATTTATCTTTTTTTATAATCTTAATAAAAGATGAAAAAGAAAATATATTGTTTAAAGTATAAAGTATTAATTTTTTCACTTTTTATTTATAAAATTTTGCAAATGACTTAATAAAACTTCCATCCTTTTATATTTCTCTTTGTATAAATTTTGGTAATTTTTTTCCAGATTAATAGATATATGAACAAAATTTAGGTTTTAGAATTAATATTTTAAGGAATTCATGTAAAAAGTAATAATAATGAACTTCTTATCTGGTCTTGTTTGAGGTTCTTGTCTGAAATTTTATATTTACTACTTATTTATATTTATATATCCCATTTTGTTTGATTCTTGCCGGAACAAAACTGATAGAAAATACTGATACTGATAGAAAATGATTTGACGCCATAAGCAAAATTTTTTAAAGAATACACTTTCTTGGTTTTTGTAGGAAAAGCTCTTCAATTATATTATGTAGGGAAAGCATGATACTCGTTAACATCGCCTTCATTAACTCGATGCATTTTTTCTAATACATTCCGCCGGCGTTTCGAGCTACAATGGTTTAAGACCCGCGCAAAACCCGAGGCGGCTTAACATCGAGAGTGCTTATTAGACGCGACAAACAGTCGGATGGTCGCTCTCGACGCGAACCGCTCGATCGCGGTTGTATGTACCCTTGTAAATTTCCGCGGGTGGAAAGCCCATTGACTAAGAAGCCGCCGCTACCGCGTTCTCCGGCGCTCGTTACCGTTGTAAACCGCGCCGGTCCTCTCGCCTGCTGAGTGTTTATTTAGCTTAACGCTCGTTAATGCTTCCCCCGATGGCACTCGGCGTGCTGCTTATACTCGGTTAACTCCGTTACTGCGGATGCAGCGGAGGGAGATCATCAGGTTCGTTCTAGTGGTCCCATCGTGCTCGTTCTGGTGATCGGCCAACGACATAACAAAGGAGGAGCATTGACGGTTAATTTCCCGTAAAAGTTTTTTAAACCGAATGACTTTTTAATCGCGTGTCAGTCAAAGAATTCTATATTTGTATTGGTCAAGTGCATTTTCTTATAACGACGACGAGATTAGTCGCTCCGCGTTGTTTCGTTTAATCTGATCAAGATACGAATTAGGTTTGGTGTCAAATTCGTTCCGAATCATGTAAATACGCCGAGTCCTCAAGGCAGAATGAAGCTGTCAAGACCAGAGAGCTAAAAGCGTCAAGCGCTGCGATGTTTTCGAATACATCTCGTCTGGCTACGTCGCTGGCTGGCTGGCTGGCTGGCTGGCCGAGCACTTCCGAGCTTGCACACGCGATCCAAATCCCGAGATGGAAGAGGCTTCGCGACGAGATGTCGTCGAGGGTTGACTACGAGCAAGGTTGCAGTCAGGTTGAAATTGGGTTACCTCCGACGCACGTTGCTTCTCACTACTCAGGGCAACGCCCGCATACTCCGGGGTTTGTTTAAATTATTTGTGTTCCCGATATTTTCACGACGTCTCTTTCAATCTCACATTAAATCCCTTGCATTAAAAACGTTAAATACGTCAGAATAAATCGTTTGGAACGTCTCAATATAAGATCGTCCATTTATCTGCGTATTTTAATGTCTTCGATACCCCTTTTTTTCTCCTCGAAAATTGGTAGTAATAAAATTGTCGGAAAAGGATCAAAGTAAAAAGAGAGAGCGATTAATTTTTTTAGTTTTATAAATTGGTCGTAAACTTAGCTTTTTTTAAAAAGGTTGTAGATGGGAATAACTCACAACTTATTCTGTTCTTTGTCTGTCGCCTTCACTCAATTATTGAAACAGAATCTAATGTTTGGTTATCAGCATCGGCGGGCGAAATATTACACAACGAGCACTAGCGTGAAAATAATCACGTAGTTGCAAATTTTACGCCAGCGAGACGCATAACAGGGCGCTGCACAAACGTTCCGCACAAACACGAAGATGTACGAGAAAGCGAGGTCAAACAAATAACGCGATCTAGAAGCGCAGAGCTGCGTCGCCTAATAATAGTTTAAGTTTGTGCTACTGGTTGTAATCTACGAGAAGCTAAAATAGAAAGACGCCGAAAAGGGGAAGAGCGAAAGATGTACATCGAGACTGCGGGCGGGGAAAGTCACATAAAATCCTACAAAACAGTATAAAATTATTGCGAAAATTAATTATCACTCGTGAGTCAAACGTAGCGCTGCTTATAGGCAACTGCAAAATATTTTTATTAAAAATTTATATTATTCTTACGTCTTTATAACGAAAATTATTTATTCTTACCGCTTTTATGCAACGTTATGTACACTGTTAAAAATGTCATAAAATTCAATGTATTTTTAAGTTAATGTGCATTAAATTTAATGTATCTACAACTGAAAAGCATGTGCATGAAATTTAGTGCACTTTTGACAACATTAAATTTACATTAAATGTACGTTAAATGTACGTTTTTAATATATCTGCTGAAATTTGCTTACGTTACATTAAATTCTGCCGTCGATTTTTTAACAGTGTACCTCAAATGAATTTTTCAGTGGTGTGTATCTCGTACTAAAAATATTGTAATAATACAATAACCATAAAAGTATTTAGTATTTAAGATAATGAAAATGGAATTATGTTTTTCTAGATATTTATAATCGTCTATAATAAATTACACTGTTAAAAATAGGCAGCAAAATTTAATGTAACGTAACGGAAGCAAATTTCAAGCAGGTACATTAAAAAAACATTTAATGTTGTCAAAAGTGCACTACATTTCATGCACATACTTTTCAGTTATAGATATTTTAAATTGAATGTACTTTAAATTTAATTTTTTACTTAAAAATACATTGAATTTCATTTTTAATAGTACACGTTTGTTTCGTTGTGTTATAGTAACTGTTCAGCTATTATGTTAAGTGGTTTTAAATTAAAAATTGAATGAAATTATCTTGTCAAATCTCACGATAATATATTTAAAAAATATCTCTTCAAAATTTTTTAACCACTCTTAATTAGCTGAAATTCATGTGAGCCGCAACGAATTCGGCTTCGTGTAAATTGGTTGTAATTCGAGGGGACGGTGCATACGGCTTAACTTAACGGACGCGTCTGTTATCTTACGACTTTCCTTTGCTTGATGCACGACATTGGAGCCGGTTGTTTAAGAGCGGCGGCGGCACCCAAACTTTCTGTAAATTTACATTACGCTCCCCTCCCCAGTTGCCGCCACCGCTGCTGTTGCCGCTGCTACTCGCGTCGTTTAATTAGAGTAATGCGCGGGAATAGAGCGAGTTCACCGCTTAAAGTGCGCGTACGCTATATTTTTGCGTCTTCCGTGAGGGAGTCGGTTGTACTCCGCATCGATAAATTACAATTCTGCGCCTCGTACGATTGCCAGCCTCGTCTCTTTACTCACAAAGTGCATGCGAGCCGGAAACTTACGTCTTCTGCGAACGAGCGTGTGGAACGTAAAGCCTTCGCGAACATTCCGAAACCACTCGAGCATACGAGTTGTCTAACTTGATAATAAGTGTGATTAAACGACTGTGTGTAATTTTTTACGTCAAATATTTCAGTCGAGCATTATAAAATCCTAACGATTATGCGAAAATTCGATTACTTATTCTGTTCGAAGTTTAATTAAATATTTCTGTTTCAACGCTGACAAAGAAAAAAATTGACAAAGAAAGATCAAGCCAATATTAGGTGATTCCTCTGGTATAGAACGTACATATTTAAAAGTCGAAAAATTATTAGACGAAAACTTGAATTTTCCATGTATAATAATTACAAGATTAGCTTAATTTATAATCCTTATTACAATTCAAGACAAGGAAGTGACTGAAAAAACTATAACATAGTAGTTATTCTTAAATTGAATTTCTATTTTTCCCATAATTTTACCACATAGAGCTTTACATAAAATAAGGAAACTTATATTTAACCCTCAACTGACACACTGGGTGTGACACACCCAGGCATTTTTACAAAAATGCTTGGCATTCATAAATCGTTCGCTCCTTCACTTCCGAATATTTCGAATATATTCAACTTCTCGATTTTTACACTTATGTAGTCTTCTTCTTGACCTTCTGGCGTATTGATTAAAAAAAAATTGTTCAAATTCTATGCATTCTATGAGGTACACTGTTAAAAAATCGACGGCAGATACTGAGATATGCAATTGAAAATGGTCGGGTGACGTTCACCCAAGTGTGGCAAAATATCGAATCCAATATAGTGTGTCAGCTGAAGGTTAATTAATAATAAGTAAAATTAGGACCCATAATGACTAACACAGTTACGCGAAGAAGAACGTTTTAGGCATCGAGATCTGCCACGACCGAAAAACGGCGTTCTTCGTTTAATTGTGTTAGTTATATTTAATTTTAATATCTTTGAATAATATTTTATTTTGGCGCTCTCTTTAATATTTACACGTTCTATACTGTATGGATTAATGTCTATAAATTTTCTTAAAAGATAACTTTTAGTTCAATGAACTGAGCGTTTATTTTACCTCTCCTCTTCCCGGAGCCTTTAATTATAGGTATGTATTCTCATGCGCATCAACAGTCATGGACATCAGCGCGACACGAGGTGCATGATAGTCAGCGTAGGCTTAAACCAGAAGCCAGTACAACATAATGAAACAGGCGTCCCACGGGCGTGTAATGGAATTTACTATGAAAACTCGACGGCGAAATTACAAGCGACGGTATTCGGCCTGAATGTAGACGCGCGCGCGAGAGGACACGAATTATGCACGCCGATGCGGTTTCGCGCGCGACGCCGAAAGATAACGCGCCGCGTAAAGTAAATTACATTCGCGAATCGCGGAAGAGACGGTCGCGTGCAAACGAGCGGGTTTATTACGGGACAAGAGAGGGGGGGGTTCTAGCTCTTGGCTCCGGTCGGCTCGAGGAAAAGCTCGCTTCTCTTACGAAAGCGAGGATCCAGTGCACGATGATTATATACGTGTCTCGAATACTGCGAATGCCTTTGATGCCTCTCATCGAATAGTTATGCAGGATGCTACGTAAAAATAATATAAATGTCTCTTGCGAATCTATGTCTCATGTACGAGCTATCGATGTTTGCACATCAGGCAGAAAAGAGGGTATACGTGGATTTTCAAATCTTTTGCGTTATTAAAGTAGGGGAGAGTTGCTGCGTACCAGTCGTCTAAATCGTACCTCATTAATATTTTATATTTTTATCTAATATTATATAAAGAATGTTTAATAAAAATATACAATAGATGAAAAATAAGTATAACAGAGACAAAAATTTAACATCTCTTGTTTTGTACATTCTAACATTTTAAAAAATCAGCTGCAACTGATATTAATTTTTTGATCAATTTATGTTGCGGATAATATAATCATGCAATTTTATACTAAATTTTTATATTTTTATAAAAGAAGATTTATTATAGACTATTTTATATTTCTTATATATATATATATATTTCTATAAAATAAAAAGAATAAAAAATATATATATTGTACCACTACAAATTTTATTACAATAAATGATAGTAAAACCGGCAGAGTTGGGTAATTTAATATATTTTTTATACTAAATTAAATTAAAATTAATGGCTTATAAAATTAATTTAGTTACGTTAAAAGTTACATGAACAAAAAATTAATTCAATTAAAAGCATTAAGATTAAATTAATTGAAGTTAATTAAAAATTACTTTTGAAAAGCATTATTCATATTAAATTAGAAAATCGTAATTTTTTAAATTATTACTCAAAACAATTATATGAATCATCAAACAAATTTAATACTTTATTTGTAAATTAAGTTTATATGAAATAACATGAAATATTAGTTTTTATGTACAAATGTACTTTTTCTTTTACATAAATTTTTTACTTAGGAAAAAAGTTAATTAAAATTTATGTGTTTCGAAAATAACCAATTAAAATTAAAAATTAACTAAGTTAAGTTAAAATTAGTAACTTTTTAACTGGCTACTACCCAATCCTGAAAACCAATAAGTGATAATAATAAAACTAACAATTGAATGAATAAAAATATATCAATTGCAAAAATTAATTCAATTCTATTTTATTTCGACGTCTTCGTTTTTCATTATTAATTATTAAATATTTGATACTTTTTTCAATAAATCAGTAATAAAATAAATATTAGTTAATGATTCCTTAGATTTTTTATTATTTTTTTTATAGATCACAAAAAAATTCGATACTTTCAAAGGCAATATGATTTAGGAAACGCACAGGTAGATTTAGATGACCGGTTGCACTATATCTTTTGCAGCATGTTACTAAAAGGTTTATAATAAATTAATTTCTAATTGATGAAAGCTTAAATGTTGAAATAATATCTCAAGCTCCTACTTCCAACGTTCATTTGCATACAAATGGGAAATGTAATAAAAAATAACTTATGTGCTACTCAAGTGACAACTCTCGCCTATATAGTATAATTAATATAACGCTCATCTTTTTTTTTCTTGAAAAAAAATATTTCATTTAATAATAAATTTGATTACATTTCTTTCTCTATTTCAAGCATGAGAAAATTTATATGTAATAAAAAGAACTTATGCATATAACTAGAGATTTAACACGCTGTTCGTTGACCAACTGAAAGGAATTAAAAAGGAAGAGGGTGAGAAAGGGAGGAGGAGAAAGAGATAGAGAGGGAAAGAGTCCGTGAAATGAAAGGTGAGAATGGATATCGTACAAACGGAGAATTCGAGAGCGTTCGAAAATCTCACACGGCGGGCGGTCGCGCTTTTGCGGCATTTTTTCCCTGTTTCCCGTTTCCGACCGTGCGAGCGGATGCACAAATACACTTTGCCGGTAAATAAAATATCGCGACCGCGCAAAAAGGACTCACGGACAGTTTATCGAACGTCGTGCGCTACAGTTATGCCGCGCTCGTTCGCCACCCAACCGCGTCCCATTGCCATTTTTTTCTCTCACCCTTATAGTCGCGCTCTTCATTTTTTTTCCCGCTCTACCTTTCTCTCTCTTGCTCTTCGTTACAAGCACGAAAGCGACGCGCTCGAGCATGTAAATCGCCGGGTGAAAAAGTGTCGTCGAATTATTATAAAATCGCAGTCCGCTAAAGTAAAAGCTGTAAAAATCGCATTTGCAACGCGATGATGTAGGTGAAAGTTGCCAAATGCGTACCACTAAGCTGCTTTTTATTATACATATTTCGCATTTTATGCTGTTTTGGATGCAAATCAAAGTTCGAAATTGTAAGCTCGATGTTTCAGTCATCTATTATTACACATTAAACCTTGCAGTAATAACAAATTAATTTATTATAAGCTTTTCTGTAACGTGCTGCGAAAAGTGGGATTTAGAAAACCGGTTGCCTAAAGCGTATTTATAGTATGGTCTCTTAAATCGTATTGTCTTTGAAAATATCGAATTAAAGTAATTAAAAATATAACGAACTATTGACTAATATTCATTTTAATAACTTATCGAAAAAGCGATCAAATATTCAATAATTAATGAATAACAAATGAAAAGATAAGAAGTAAGACTGGCTTGAATTTATTTTTGTAATTGACATATTTTTTTCATAGCCATTATTAGTTTTATTACCACTTATCAATTTTACATTAGCATCATTTCTTTATAATAAAATTTGCACAGTCAATTAGAACGTAAACGAATAGTTCAATTATGCGTCTATCCGGCAATTAATTAGGTCATCCGAAAATTAATTAGGACGCGTTTGACAAAATTTTACATTTATTTCGTTTTCATCCGCCGTATTTTCCGACCGTGTGTGTTTCTCGACCGAACGGACGGTCTTTGCACGGGAAAAGCGTCGATATTTTCGCGTCGCGCCCAGTAAGCAGAAAATAAAGCACGCGGCGCAATTATCGCGTTATTATTGGCAAAACGATTCGCCGACCCGTTTCACCGGCCGCGGACGATGAAAACCGCGGCCGACCGATCATCGGACGCTTTTCTCCCGCTCATTCGCTTTGTTTACTCGAGCTCGAGCGCGAACTAGAATGTTTTCAGCTCAGCGATATATGATGGGGGAGAGAAGAGAGATAGGAGGGAGCGAAAGCTAGAGAACGAAGGGCAGAACACCGCCTCTCTCATCTCTGTAAAAATAACTTCATTCCCGCGAGCCCCGCTAGCAGGACCATTCCCGGGGACGACAAATTAGACCGTTATGTTGTGGTTTTATGAGGGGGCTCATGGCGCGATAAAAGGCAATAAGATGCGTATCGTGGGCGACGACAATGCGGAAGGGTGCTCTACGCGAAACCTAGCGCCCATGAAAAAAGGACTTTACTGCTCTCGGGCATCACACAAGGCAGAAATGCGCGCGTATGTGTGTCGTCCCGCGTTTCTGTGCACGCAAATGTTAACAAGCCGCCAGGATCCTTCGTCCGATCGCGATGCGTCTGTGCATAAAGTCACTGGTGAACAGTATTGCCAATTCGTTAAAAGGTTTTCTACTGACGCACGTTTGAAATCCTAAGCGCAAATTTTTAATCCTACTAGATTTTAATTTATCTATAGAAATGTTTTCTAATAATTAAATTTAAAAAAATTTGATATTAAAATTTTAACACGTATTTGATGGAATATAAAATTTATTTGTGATCCAAATTATATAATTTTCTTACATATATTCACATTTTTAGACAAATATTCCTTGTCACTCATTTTTAAGTAAAGAATATTCTTTTAAACCTATTTTTTGGTGTCGCATATATTAAAATAATCAGAATATTAACAAGGCACATATAAGGACCAATTTAAGATACAGAAAATAACTTCCACATAAGTATGTTTATTAAAATTTTTTTAATGCATTTTAAACATTTTGAAAATATAAATTTGAATTACTACAAGTAAACTATTATTTAATGAAACATAGAAATACGTTTATTTAAGTTTGTACACATAAAGAAACTTTTTTAAACTCTTTGGAAATATAATTTAAGTGATATATTTTAAAGTAATCACTCTTTTGCTAAATCAAAACATAAACTTTTTAAAATAATATTTTAAAATATTTTTATGAAATAATTGAAACCATGTGTATTTAATTTCAATAAGAATGTTTTAACTTTTTAATACATATAGTTGCAGTTATTCCATAAATAAAATATCTGAATCATCAAGAGTTATGTTTTCTTTAAATAGATATTGCGAAACAATTTGTGAAATACTATTAAGATTAGAGAAGATTTAGGGTTTCTAAAAATTCTTTAGTGTGTAATTAATTATACGCTTGAAAAATTGGTCATAAGACAAATAAAATATTAGCTGTAGAAACAGAAAATAGTAGAATTTTTTTCTATTTCCTCCAATCTACAATCTAAAATTATTAGAATTAGTAGGATTCCTACTGAATTGGCAACACTGCTGGTAAATATATGCGAAAGGGGAACGTGTGAAAATCGAGAACGATTAGAATATGTGGAAAATAAGTTATTCGCTTTTCTCGCAAACAGCCAAAGTCAGAGTCGCCTAATTTGTGATTCAAACGGAAAGAAAATCAATCGAGAGAAATACGAGCTGAGTAATAGATATAATTTTATAATAAATCACTGATAAGTGGCCACGATGTGCCGGAATTAGTTCGTATTTCCGATAATTCCATTGTATTTTCGGACAAAGCTCGACAAAAATCGAATAAAGCGTAATATGATATCCAAAATATCGGTGATCAAATTTCCGGAATTAATGGACCACAAAATGCCAGCTTTAATGACGGTGGCGAGTTTTGCGATTTATCGATGTTCAACCGCTGGCCGTGGAATACACGATCGCCTATTAATCATAAAGGCTCAACGATTGTGACGTGCTCGTCGAGCGGACAATACTGCGCAATATCACGCTATTGCTTGCCCAATTTGAGTTTACGGCGCGATTCTCATAGGGCGAAAAAGAATGAAAAATAAGCGAATGCGAAAACGAATTCGCCAGAACGCGTGAATCGACGAAATAAAATTCGTATAGCCAAAAAAAAAGATGATCTATGGAAATAATACCATTGACTTTTACGTCAGCGATATAATCCATATTGCTAAATTGAGCAGCTCAAATACTCGCTGGTATTCGAATCGTGAAGTTACAGATTACGAAATTACTCAAAAACCACGGTGGCAATCAAATTTGTCGATAAAGTATGGACGCGATGTGACATGGCAACGTTTATCATTGTGGAGCAATTTGATCGTGTGTGAAATTGGCACCCCTATGGTACGAAATCGTAGTTCTGTTAAGAGTTCTGGATTATTGACAAAAAAAAAGGAAGAGTTCTTGATAGATTTTACAAATAGTTTTGCCTATTATAACAAAGAAAATAAATTTTGAAAAATGGGGGTGCTAACTTCACATCCAACACTAGTTAATTTGATGTCTTTTAACGAGTACTAGCGCAATTCTATCAAAAATCTTAATGAAAAAATTACGGAAAACTGATATTTTTGAAGTTTCGATTTTTTTTATACCACTTTTGAGAATTCAATTCCAAATTTTTTTATTTTTTCAGGCAGAACTGTTTCTAAAATGTGTCGAAAACTCTAGAACTCGTCGAAAGGAATCATATATGTTATTCGGAACTATTCGGATACATTTTTCAATTTCTTTTATTTTTTTTCCTCTTAATCAAAAAAGTTTTTCTTATATCGAGAACTCTAGTACAAAGACATCAAATTAGCTATTCAGAATTATTCGGTGCTAGTGTTAGGTGTGAAGTTAGCACCCCCACTTTTTCAAAATTTATTTTCTTTGTTATAATAGGCAAAACTATTTGTAAAAACTATCAAGAACTCTTCTGGTTTTTTTTGTGAATAATCCAGAACTCTCAACAGAACTACGATTTTATAGCTTAAGGGTGCCAATTTCACACACTCGCAATTTGACGCTACTGGCATAAAAGGAACTAAGTATAGGCGAGAAATTGCCCTAAATCATCCTCTTTACACCTGACGGGTGTAAACGTTACCTATGGCCCAATGAAAATGAAACGAGAATAAATTTGTCTCAATGCGGTCGTAGTAACGCGCTATCTCGTTAACTCGCCCGTCCGCAATTAAAACGAAAAACACCGGCAAGAAATTGCGTTTTCCTTTCCCCACCGGCTCGTTTCGACCTCGTGGTAGTAATCTCCTTTCTCCGAACTAATGAGAAAAAGGCGCCGCTGATGTCTGGCGCGTTTCGAACGAGCTTCTATAATCGCCATCACCGGATTGATTGTTAGTGACCCCACAAACTGACTTTTGTACTCGTAAAGTTATGTATTTTTCCCTCTAAATGCAAATTGCATAGCTTTAATCATACTTTCACTAAAGTTTCCTATATTCCATTTATAATTTTTATATATTTTACTTTTATAATCAATTATTATCTGATTTTATACAAAATAGGACATTTAAGAGGTTACAAGGTGTTTTTTTATCTCAGAAACTATATACGTGTCACAGCAATAAATGTCTCGAAAATTAAAGAAATCATAATGTGTAAAAAAATCATATTTTATCTTTTTATATTATCTTAAAAAAAATTAATTTTTTTTTTTCAAGAAAATTTAATTCATTTTACTATTATTTATCTCCTTCCCCCAGACAAAAGTTGTATTGTCTGGAGGGGAATAAAATAATGATAAAATTAATTTTCTTGAAAAACTTTAAATTCTTTTTAGATCACATAAAAAGTATCGACATAATTTTATGATTTTTTTACATTATAATTTTTATAATTATTTTATACATGAAAGCATTAAGATAAAATTATCGAAAAAATTTACGAGATATTTTATATTTTATATTTTATTCTCGCATATTTCGAACATGAAATATAAAATATCTTATAAACTATTAATTTTTTGATAATTGTACCTTAATACTTTTAGGTATAGAGTAATGAGATAAAGCAATTGGTACAAAGAAAACACATAATTAAAACGTAATTTCAAGAATAATCGTTAACAATCGTTTCAAATGTCCCACATATTTCTGTTCGGAATATAATAAAATATATCTATAAAATATAACCTATTTATTTTTATCAATTTTTGTACAATTTATCATTCAGTTTCCAAAGATGATTTCCATTTGAAATTACGTCGAATTTTTGTACGTAGCAAATCTTTAATATCTACGCGACGTTTCTGCCCCCAAGTATTAATCTTTCCGTATACTTGGCACGTACGGCTGATTACGAACTACGATGTTTCCACGCCGTATGCCATCGTATACCGTATACGTGTACATACGTGTGTGTATACAGTTGGCACAGAGTAATAGCCGGAAAATCAACGGACGATCCCGAAAAAGTTTCCGGATTTTACGGCTAGTAAACGAGTTCGAGAATTACCGCGAGCAAATCGGATAACTTTCACGGTGCAAGATGACTCAACCTCCTTTTTTTGGTCAGATCAGTCGATACGATAAGAGGATGGTCGCGAGAAGGTACGCGTTCGAGAAGTTAAGTTCATTATTTCCTCTGCGATTAGCTTACCGCTTTTATGATGCATTTTAATGCAGTTCTGATAAAGTCATTTTGAATAGTCGTTGAATGAAAAACTAACAATGTGATCGGAAATCAAAATAAAAAACTAACAATTGATCGGAAATCAAAATAAGAAAAACCACACGCGTGTCGAAGTAATGCTCTCCCATCAGTGCAGCTTTTTTATCGCATTGTATTACGTTTTTTCGCTTCTCGCGTTATTCCAAATGCTATCAAAAGTTAGACTCTACAAAGTAGAAGCATTTATTACGCGTGTCATTGATACTTGCATAACGGCTCGATGAGCAGCGATTTTATTGCTCCGATCTCGTTTTGCATTCCATTACTCTCGAATTTCTTCTTACGCTCAATTTTTTCCAGTGCACATTCGCGTGCGAGACGCGGGCGTAAAGCAGCGAAATCACATCGGCGTAACTACGCGATTTTCGCGCGAAAACACGCCGTAAATGCGTTTTACAACGTCGTTCAATGCCTACAATCCGCTCATGTTTCTGGGTCGAACTTAAAAACCATGTTGGACAATTGAAATGGTTGACTAACAACCGCGCAACAAAAGAGAGCCTCGTTCTGACATTCCCACCGCTTTTAATGGTGAGTTAACTGCGGTTATATTTTGTTTATCTCTCCACGAGAAATGCATATACAGGGTGATAAAAAAAGTATTCAGCATTTATGTGGTAGATAGTACTAACATATTGACCAGGATCTATGTATATATCTCTCTCTCCAATTCGAAAAGTTCGATATTAAAATATAGAATTTGATAAAAGTAACATGTAACATGTAACTTTCAGATGCCAATAGGAAAAAGTTTGAGTTACAAGGTTTTTCTTCTTTGCTGTTCGAGACCACATGATAATACCTCTTTTTCCCCTCAATATTAATGTTTTTCGTGTTTTTAATTCATTTTATATGATTCCATAAAACATTTATTTAAACTTATTTATTTCTTTAAAATTTATTTGAAAAATAGGAATTAAATTAATTATTTGAAAAGATCAAAACACATTAAATTATTTCTTAAATATAAAAATTTTTATTTTATTACTTGAGTATGCTTAAAAACCAGGCATATGACGTCCGATTTGTTTTTTTCAAAAATAATTGAGTTTTCGATCTATATTTACCAAGAATTCTTTACTCAGTACGAAGTTTACTAGCTATAATATAAATGTTAAATGTTTTTTTTTAACATTCTTATGTATTGTATATGTGAAGTATACTGCCGAACCATATTTTTTTTACAATAATAATTACTTAATTATAATCACACTTGTAAAGATTGCTTCCTTGCTTCCATGTAATCATGCAATTAATCTTGATTTGATGTACAACGACAAACGTAACCTTTTTATATATTCATATATTTTCTTAAATGTTAAAAGATCTTTTCTAATACTTTACAATTTTACTTTACCATCTTACTGTACACGTTACTTCTTGTTCTCACGTTTCACATTGTCTTCTTGTACAGCGCAATAAAATGTTTATGTAAATAATCTTGCTTTTCGAAGACTGACTTTTATATTATTCGTACGAAATAAAGTATTGAAGGAATCCTGTTTCATAGAGCTCTCGACGTATGTTTATTCGACTGATAATGGGGAAGCTTTTCGAAGTCCACGCGTTTTGATTAACCCGTTATTAGCGCAGTAATTACGTGCGCCGGTATCAAACGATGCGGGACGGATAAATGCGCTAGGAAAATTAATCGACGCAAACGATTAAATATCTGTTGACAGCGATCGGTAATCACACAGCCCCACACAGCTGATCATAGCTCATCAGCGTGTACTCGCGCAGACTCGATTACAGACCTGGTAACCGGAACCACTCTCTGCGCGGCCGAACTATTCTCTGAACTGGAAATGATTATCCACATCGGACAAAGGTGCAAACTCACAGAGTCATACTGACGGTACGCGGGCCCTCATTAATCGCCAGCCACCAAAGCAAATAAGCACGCCACGAAATCGCACGCTGTCGCTTATCTTCCTGCGGATTCGAAAATTATAATACACGCTGCGACTGTGATTCCGTCGCGTTTCTGTCGTTCTTGGAATTCGAAACGGAAAACTATAAAGACTCATTGTTCATAGTCGAAATGTTGTAACTATAATTGTTAATAACTAGTGTAAAAGATGTTACGGAAATTTCAAAATAAAATTTCAAAATACATTTTTAATAAAATAGGTACAATAAGGCACGTATTTTTTTTTTTATAAATGCTGAGTCGCACGTTAAGAGGGTGAAACACCCCTTTGTGAAGTTGATTTATTTTTCGAAGCGAATACCGTCGAAATTATAAGAGGTAAAAAAAAATGTACTGAATGAAAGTTGAATGGCTTGAAGAGTACTTTATAATAATGATTTAAAAATTTGTTTAACTTCTCTTAATATTCCTGCCACTTCACGTTTTTTTTAATTTTTGATATTTTGTATGATCAAATTAAAAGTTTACTTTAATACGTACTTTAATGATAAAGTTATTTTTTTTACATGATTACACACACATTGTAAATCTTATGTGTGCAAGTTCATTGTTTAGTCGATAAAATTAACGACTTTAGCATTCCCGTAAAGTATATGTTTTATCGATATCGAAGTATTTACTGTAAGCTTTTTATGCGATTGTCTTCTGAAAACAATTTTTAACGTCGCAATAGAAAAAAATACTTTATGGGAGCGTTTCAACATCGAAAAAACTTTTCTCTTTTATACCTTTAACTTTCTTTAACGATGTCTTAAAGTTTAACAACGTAGACATCGGTAATTAAATGTCAGATTGAGATTCTGTTAAAATAATAGCCGTAAAAGTAAAGAGAAGCTAGGGCTATTCGCGACTCAACATAAATTGCCTTCAAATTATGACGAAAAGAGCACATTCGCGCGTGCATCCGCGGCCGGCCCTCATCGCGTCTCGTCATGCAACGCGGTATCTATGAATCAAGCTGCCGCGCGGCCACGAGGCAGGCGGCAGGGTAGCAACAACTACAACCCCCGCTACGCGCGCTATTTGTTATTTTGCTCTTTCGGCGACGCGTTCATTAATCAAACGCCCTCTCCGCGTCGTTCGTCCTCGGCATTTTTCAAGCGGCAACGTACGACATGCCGCGACTGGCGGCGGCCGTGTGCTGTAGGTACTCCACTCTTTTTCTCTCCAACTCCGCTTTCGACCTTTCTTTTGCCTCTGCGATCCACTCTGCGTATGAACGCTTCAAGACGGCCTGGTGAATCCGAGAGCGACGGGATTTCATCAAAGCCACTCCACGAGCTTCCGGGAGATTCGCTTCTTTGAGAGAAATTTGTCATGCTACGATGTGAAACTCGAGTACTGTTTTACAAGGAAACATTCTTCAATATTGGAACCGTATTTGGTGCTACGCATTGCGTCGACATGTAAAAAAACAGAAGTGCCTGTGATATTCGATCGCGACCTATCTCAAATGCTTACGAAAATGAATATTTTTCTCTTTCTTGCTTTATCAGTTTATACCTTTCTCACTCTTTTTTTTTTTTATTCAAAATTTCTGTCAGTTTTTCAAATACGAGAAATTGTAATACATTAAAAAAACTTATAAAAAATTATATAAACTTATTTTGCAATACTTACTTTGCAATTAATAAACTAAATTTTCACAAGTCAGCTAGCAAACATGTCTTGATATTTATTTTCCTATATAATTATTAGACAATCTGTATTTGATTTGTCTAAATATAATTTCGGGCTAAAATAATATCCAAACATCGTTATGAAATTCTTTGAATATAAAATGCAAACACGAATCGCGTAAAGTCAAACTAATTAACCGATATTGATTAATTATAACTTGAATTAACTCAGCATGACAAATTAAATGGATTTCGTGGCGGTCCTGGCGTGTTTTTCATCTCGTTCCTTCGCGATGATACTCTCGAATTTGAGATGCACCACGTCCGATGAAAAGTTAATTCTAGTCCAGTGAGAGAACCCACGTGACGACGAAGTCTGACCGGATGGTAAAACGGCTCGCATTTTCGATAGGTTGATTCGCGTCGGGCATCATTATCCAGCGCTCTGCATCTGACGCTCCATCATCCTTTTTTTTTTCGTCAGCCCGCCCTTTGACCGGAAAATTCTGGCATAAATCCTCGCAGTCCCGAATTCCATTCCGATCGAGTCCGTCGCTTAAATTCGAATTTCGGCGTCGCATCGATCCGTTAATAGTTAAATGACATTTCGGACACCGCGTGATTGTCATGGGAATTCTCTGTGGGTGTTCATCTTTCCGCTTCTCTCCATCGTCCGTTTTACGTCTCTCTTTATATCTCTGCGTGGTCTATTCTTTTATTCTCCTATTTAAACCTGCGGTTGAATGCGGATACATACGCACTGAAAAAAAAGAGTTTGGTAATAGCTGTCAAATGTTGAGTGAAATAATGCCAATTAAACATTTGATTAATATAAACCAAAAATAATTTTACTTTCCTGAATATTTAGCAAGTATTATCAAATTTAGTAATATTTACAAAATATTTAGAAAGGTAAAATTGTTTTTGATTATATTAACCAAATATTTAATTGGCATTATTATATGTATATATTTCATTCAATATTTAGTAGCTATTATCATTAAACCCTTCTTTCAGTGTGTGCTTTTCATACGTATGTAGGAATAATTATAATTATCCCATATCACCATTGAAAATATATGCATACTAAATTGTGTATTTATAATAGTTCGTGTATTTTTTATTTGAAAATATTTTAATTTATCTCCCTCCTGTCATTCATTACCACAAGAGGCAATCATATTTTAATATCAAGATTTTATATACAATATGTTTCATTACAATACCCTATTTAATTGTTTGTATTTCAATTCCATAAATGTTCCCGATATTACCATGGAGGGAGATTTTTGTTTTTTTACCTCGTATTAATACATTAACGTATAATATGAAAAGAGATAATTATTAATAAATAATTAAAATTATTCGCTGCTTTATTTTTATTCCCGTATCTATCATCGCACAGAAATTGTCCATTCGATCTGCCGAAAAACCGACATTTTATATGTGTGTATATGCTCATATATGTCTGTTGCGGATACATAAACGGTTGGTCAACGAATAGAACATCGAAAATCAGATGTGAAATCCTCTGTCCCCTCGAAGTGAATTTCAGACACTGCGCCAATCGCAGCGACTGATCGGTTTTCACTCCGGTTTCAGCGAGAAACGCGTAAAAGCACTCTGAACGGAACGGGGCGAATAGCACCGTACAATTTAATCCGGTTCAATATCGCACGCAAAAATATGGCGAGAGCATTAGCGGCGCATTATACAAATTTCGCCGCGATCACCGTTTACCGTCACGACCAACGATACGGAATGGCGATGACGGGCGTCGTGACTGCATTACAGCGCTTTTTACACGCGCTGAGATTGCTTCGTCGCGGTGCAATCTCTCCCGGCTCGTTCTTTTCTCGCGGCTCACGTTCCAAATCCAAGGAAATATTTTTTTCCTCGTCGTACATTCGGCACTGTACGAGGCGAGTGCTGTAGAAATTTCATTAGTTTCACTTAAACCCAACTGAAACATATAGAAGAGATGGTAGTATCACCTTCAGTTCTTCCATTTACATTTTGTACAATAACTTTGTTAATCCTCCCTCCCACAAAAATAGATTTAAAAAATTAGTTTTTAAAAACAGTGTTTTATTATAAAATTATATATTTATTCTTCTAAAATTATATGTAATATTTATACTTTATTATAAAATAAAGAGAAAATATTACAGAGTATATGCACAGTAAATCTTATATTTCAAAAATGGTTCAGAATTATGAAAAAACATGATGAAATACGTGTCCGATCATTTCGAGAGGCTACCTCTACCTTACCCCTTAGACGAGAAGAGCTCCTTGAATTTCACAATATTGAATTGTTTTTAAATATAGGTGGTGGGAACAAACTTTACAGACATCTCGTATACCTATAAAGATCATAATATCACTTTTTCTTTAATAAAAGTTGAAAAGAGTCAAAGGATAAGCGAGCTATTAATTAAATAAGATAAAGCACATTAATATAATGTACTAAAGAGATTTTCAAAACGTGTTTAATGCATATTATATGTATGTACCTACATAACTAATCAGCATATCATATCCATGTAATATTGTAATCATGCCATTATTTATTTTTATGAAACACACATTTATTATTAATTCATTACATGAAATAAAATGTTTTATCGGAATTTAATTTTGCGATAATTCATATTATAAAGGCAGCAAAGCTAACATACGTGACGGATTTTAATTAATTATTACACATAAAAATAAACGTTATATCCTTGCGAATGTGAAACAGGCGGCGAAGATGAAAGAGAATATTAAAATTGCATTATAATCTCATTTAATTTCAAGCATCGATACCATTATGCTGATAAAATATCATTTCGCCAAGTTTATTGGCAAATGTTCTTTTTTTTTACCTCTCTTCTCAGAACTGCGCCGACATCGCTTCTCACAAAGAAAAAGCGCCTATTCGATGGCACCCGAATAAAAAGCGGTAGGAAAATCCATGTCTTTGAACAAGGATTCGATAACACGGTTTGTCGCTAGAGGACATTGGCAACTATTGTTACACTGAACCGTTTCGTTATGCCCCGATCAAATTCACTGTATTTGCATTCGAAAAATCTGCACGTTTACTTGTTCACGTTACATCGCCACGTTTTCCATCTACTTCATATTTTATTATTTGTTATTATAAATTAAAATCTTAATTTTTTAATAAAAAATGAGAGATATTTTATATAACAAATTATCTGACATTTTCTTTCCTGCAACAAGACAGAAATGTTAAATGTTAATTCTATCCTTGACAGTTTCATACTTTAATATCTACTCGAGCACACGCAATAGTCAGGATTCTGTACAGCACAGAGTAGCAAAATATTGCTACAATGTTTCAGCAAAATTGCAGCAACGATAAAATGTCCGCTTCAGAAATATTGATACGTAATATTACAGGGACGTTAATACAATATTATATATGCTGCAATGTTGTTGTAACATTACGTGTCAATAGTTTTGAAATATTGCAGCAATATTTCACAATGCTTCTTCTATACTGTGCTGTATGATATATTAAATTAATACTCGTCCATACGTACTTGTCATTTAAACGAATGATAGAAGAATTGATTGATTAAAGAATGATACTTAGACTTAAACAAGTTGTTTAATTTTTTTTAATATCCAACGCGAACATCAGAATTCGTTGTGCCACCTTTTGCCGCCTATCCGAAAGATGATCGAGCTAAAACGACGTGCATTTCGCATCGCGATGCTAATAAGTTCCGAGAGGAGCTTCGAGACGGGAAACCGCTTATTCCATTCGCGGAGCCATCGCGTAATATTCTGTATTTCATATGTCGCAAATCTGGCGTCTGCTATGCAGCGCGCCGGGGCGACATATTAAACGCTGTAGGCATTTTCCGCGACGGCGTAACGCGTCAAAGATAATCAGGTCGCGTTGTGTTTTCGATAAACTTCAACGTGACGCAATTATCCCGCATAGTTTTCGGTCGTGACGCGGTGCGCGCTCGCTTCGCGAGCAAATGGTAGTTGTAATGTATTTAAACTATCAAGCGCGCGAGAACTCCACCGACGCAACGCGACGCGACGCGACGTTTGCGAAATAAATAGCGGATGCTGCCGTTTCGAATGGCGTTTGCTCAAGTTCTGCACGCCGCATATCCGTAATTTGTTGTATCGAAAATCGAGAGAGGATAATTAAATATGATGCGCGGGATTTGTCAATTAACGATTTTAATATAATACCGTGTAGAATGGTACGGAGAAACATATCACGCTCTCCCGCTCATTTGAAATAATATGATTGTATTACCTTTATGTAATCACTAAAATAAATATAAATTCCACGTTGATATATTTTAGCGATTGATCATTTGCTGGTTCACTTATCCCACGTAATTATTTGTCATCGGAGAATGGTTGCGTTCGTGATATATTGATGATTGTAAAAGTGTTGCGCTTTCAACTCCCGTCCTGCCGTCGCGTTGCGACGACTGATTTAAATCAAAGGAATTGTAGGCGCGTCGTGTTCCAATTAAGTGAAGAATCTGTTATGCAAATCGAATGCTATCGATTACGCCTTCGACAAAGCGCCGCGGCGAATTTACGAGCAAATATCCGAGCAACGACGACAGCGGAGCGCAACTGCAACTTCTTCAACTCAATTACCGCGAAAAATATACAGATTATACCTATTTCAGCGCTCGGCGCGTTTAAACAGCTGTAATTTTGGAGAACAATGCATTTGTGCCAGTCCCTCGTAAATAAATTGTTCCAGAAGATCAACACTATGTTGCTCCAGTTGCTTAGTCAGCGATTGTATAATTCGGTTTAGAGGAAACTCGAGTGATTTCTAACTTCATTGCGTGCGCAACGTGCAGGGTAAAACCCTTTGTGAGACGCAGCCCTTTTCGGAAAGTTTATTGCTGATCGAATTATAGATTCATGATTATAATTACGCGTCAATCAGTTAGGATTTTAACGTCAGGATTTTATATCGAGATGAGTGATGCGGGGTCAAGCGGTCAGTCTTTGCCAAAAAAAAAAAAAATAATAGCAGGGTACTTTATCCACGTTCAATTTCTCAAACGCATCTGCGGGGCGACATCAGTTTTATTTACACGCGACACGAAGAGAAATATATTTGCAGCGAATGGGTTTGCCGTATGCACGTGAAAACATAATAAATCAAACGCCGACGGCGACGTCCCGCGCCACGCAGAGTCTGACAAAGAAATCTTTGCTAACGGCGCCTTATTATCATTCCCTGTCATGCGACATGAATATAATAGACGAGATCTCATTGAACGTTCCCCGTTGTATTTTCACCAGGAATTCTATATCGTGCCTTTGAAATCACGCGATCAGCGGGATAGGACGCTACCGTCCGTTTTTATTAACGCAAATTTTCCTCTTCATTTATACCCCATATCCGAGTGTCGAGTCGCTTTGTTTCGCACGATCATATTTTACGTCGGAAAAAAGTTATACTCGAGCACGTACAAGGCGTCATAAGGCTCCGTCACTTTTATCCGTTTAGATATATATATATTTTTTTTTTCGAGCTAACTCGCGATATAATTCTTCTCGACAAAAATATCGAGATAGCAATAATTTGTGAATAATTAGAGGATTTATATATTCTGCTTTGCTGCGAGATAATCTTCAGACAAATGCGATTACATAACAAAACCTTTTCATTTATAGAAATATCGAGTATTATCTGTGAATTTTAACCTCTAGAGGACCGGAAGCCGATATATCGGCTTTTGACGATTTAAATGAATTTCGGTATAATGTTTTTATAATAGTTTTTTTATAAAACTTTTTATTGCAAACGTTATTAAATAGTTATTCTAGAAATATATAATAATATAAAGCTCAAATATGGAAAAACATTTTTATACCCTTTCAAACCGGAAGCCGATATATCGGTTCTGGAATGACGTCATCTTTTTCGAAGATCAATGCAATGACATAGTTAACATAGATACTTCAGCAGAACCATTCTCTTTGTGTATCTAACTTCTATGTCAATTGGCCAATACTTATAAAAAATACGAATGGTCTAGATAGTCTCTAAATCTGAATCAGTGAATCTTACTGATTTGTAGTGCTTATAACTATGATCATCAGTGAGTACTCACTACACAGAAAAAAAATTAGTATCAAATCACAAATTCATTCTTTCATATATAAGTAAGAATGTAAAATCTCCTTAGAAGCATTTATAATCTCAAAGAGACATAATTTGTTAACATAAAGAAATTTTGTTTCTTCATGTAAGCAAATTATGTCTGATCAAGATTATCAAATTCTTCCAAGAAAATTTTATATTCTTGCTTATATATGAAACAATGAATTGTTGATTTGATAGTCATTTTTTTCTGTGTATCTTTCAGTGAATCTAATTAAGAAGAGAGTAATCTTACTGAACCCGGAATCAGTGAATTGTCATTGATAAACAATGCATATAGTTATAAGTATACTGAAATCAGACTATTCACTGAAAAACAGTCGTTAATTTGACTAAATTTTTCAGTTCAAATATTTATGTATTTAACTTAATACATAAAATACTACAATTTCAGTTTAAGCAATCATATATTTAATTTAACTACACATATATTTAATTAAAATACATAAATATTTGAACTGAAGAAATTCAGTCATGTTGAAAAATTTAGACAACTTTTTTTCTCAGTGCAGTGAATAACACACTGATTCCG
Organism: Solenopsis fugax; assembly: GCA_003595255.1. NCBI lineage: Eukaryota > Metazoa > Arthropoda > Insecta > Hymenoptera > Formicidae > Solenopsis > Solenopsis fugax. The sequence goes on from QKQZ01019820.1 coordinate 27,371, forward strand.
ATTTAGAAAGTAGTAAATCAAATATAATCTTATTCTGTTTTTTTGTACTTGGATATTCGAAACATTTTATTACGTACAGATTTTTCTGTATGATTTTAATAAATATTTACATTTATTCTCCTATTTTTCATACGCGATCGATTGAATGTCAAGTAAGCATATTACATCAGTTTGCGAGAGACATTCGCATGTGACGTAGATCCGCACACATGCGCCTGTGCGCGTTATGTTTCCCTGCAGATCGTTTTTGCACCCGCATTCTAGAGCACAACGAAACAGTAAATCGATACTCGGTAGCCAAGCTATCGATATGCCGCACGGCCTCTGGCCGAAACGCGACACGGCGCAGCCTTTGCCAAAACCGACGGATAGCCATATCCGGTTGTCGAAAGGAAGAGCTGCTTCTGCACCATACCTTCTGCTAAAACGCGCTGTTTTCGCTATTTTTCCATTCCGTTTGCGAACCGAATAGCATGTACAAAAAATTTTCACTGCACGTATGAAATAGAAAAGAGCTATTAAAGGAATTCTATATTATCCAAAATCAACTCGACATCGTATAATAATCCTCTTCGTAACTTTGTAGCTTTAAAGAATGTATAGGACATTTCTCAAAACGTTAAGAAAATTATGAAAAAAATTACAGATTGTTTTATATTGCATTTGAGAGTAATAGAAAAATTTGGCGACATTTTCTATCTGGATAAAAAATTATTTCAATAAGAAGTAAACATGTATTCTAATGAAAATATAATAATGAAATAAGAAATAATGAAAAAAATCTGGATATTTTTGAAATGAGAACGCTTTGTACGGTCAAGCTGGATCTTAGTGCTTTTTATAAATTTTACTTGTGTGATTTTTATATACTTTTTTTTAAATTCAACCGACTACGCGAAGTAATTCGGCGCGTAGTCGGTTGAATTTGAAAAAAGGTATATAAAAATCAAACAAGTAAAATTTATAAAAAGCACTAAGATCCAGCTTGACCGTACAAGGCATTCTCATTTCAATTTGTATGTATTACATTAACGGTCGAATATCTCCAATTCTGGATATTTTTATTTAAGTACTTTAAATGTTGATTTATGTAAAATTTCATTGCGATGCAGAGATTAGTTCTATAAAATTTATTTATTTGCAAAATAACTAAACAATTACAATAAAACTTTGTATAAATTATCTTGAATACTCAAAATACACAAAAAAAATTGAGATTTTTTTCTTAATGTTGTAAAAATTATTTAATTTTTATTAACAAATAAAGTAAACAAACTATAAAAATGTTATTAAATAAAAATATAATCATAATCACACAACTTTCACATGTATATAGTTTATTTGAAATGTTAATATTAAACACATTTCCAAATTTTATTTATTTTGCAGGGACTGTATGTCTGATACATCCTTAACGGTTTTATAAAATGTTAGTTGTGCAGATGTCTCTTACAGCCGAAACGCCATTTAAACATCTCACAATCAAGCTTAAATATTATACGAATGAACTTCAACTACAACTCCCAATCGGGAATAGCGTCCGAAAGCACGCGAGCACTTACAACGAGGCGCTAACGAGATTGTAACTTTTGATTTCAGTGCGAGAAGTTACGTTGTCCGAACTCAGGGACTCGATAGCGAGGTTACGGGAGAAAGTGAAGCTAGTATGCAGGACGAGGGGCTCGCCGCCCCCGAGAGTGCACTGGCTGAAGGACGGTGTACCGCTGCACCCCCGAAGAGGCCTCAGGATTCAACACAAACGGTGAGCTCGACCGACTTTACCATTAACCGCACGCTCATGGCGGCCTCTCC
>QKQZ01019820.1:29230-43639 GCA_003595255.1 Solenopsis fugax
AATAACACGTCGGAGAAACTATTCAGACAACGGCAGTTAATTCTAGATATCCGCAATAGCAGAGTACGTTGTTTTCCCTCGAACAACACGCCCCGCAACTCCGAGTGCTATCGATACACTGTTGGATGTCTGCCTCAGATGAGTAGTTTTCGTTATTAGATGGGATAGAGCGGTTTTGATCGTGGTTCTTAGCTTTCGTGATAGCTTTCGCGATAGCGTTCGGAATATATGTATCTTATGGAGACAATACAGAATGGAATAACGAAAAAAAAAGTAATGATTGATGATCTACATTCAAGAACACAAGAGCTTTCTCAATAACGTAAAGAAAACAAATGAGAAAAAGTAATTAAACTATAACTAAAAATGATATAAAGTAAAAAACTAACAGTCTCTCTTTTAAATAAATTTTTAGATTTTAGATTATTATAGATAATAAATATCTTCCGCAAATTAAAAGAAAATTTTAATAATACAATGCAATCATTTATTGGGATTACATTTTAATCAAGTTTGGCATATATATATTTATTCATATTAATTCGGATGCTGCTAATTTTTCAAAATAATCAACATTTATTAAACAAAATGCTATTATTTATTTCAACGTGCACGTGATAAGAATATGTGAGTTGCGGAAGGACCAGCAAGGTACAACTCGACACGAGAGTTAAGAAGAGAGCAGTGTATACTTTGCTCGCAGTTCGATAGATTTTAACGAGCTTTCGAACTCGAATTGCAAGTAGCGTCGCGACAACTTCGCTCGCGTTTAGCAAGCTCGAAAACAGCTTGCGGCCAATTCTCGCGCACTTAGCCGAATGAAACGAATAAAAAGCAGTCATCGTGAAAATTGCGCGTAGTCGAAGAAACGTCGCGTTGTACGTTTCAACGTCGCAGATTTTGGATATTAGATACTATACCGTTAAAAGTTTAAGTGTATCTCTTGATTGTATGTAAATCTAAATTTACATACTTAGAAAATACATTTGCTTGCAGCAAAATTGTTTTCACAAACGACACAGAAAAGTATTAGTATCAAATCAATAATTCATTGTTTCATATATAAACAAGAATATAAAAGAAAAAAAATTGCTTGAAAGAATTTGATAATCTTAAACAAAATTTCTTCATGTTAGCAAATTATGTCTGTTTAAGATTATAAATTCTTTCAAGAAGATTTTATATTCTTGCTTATATATGAAACAATGAATTGTTGATTTGATACATAATTTTTTTTATGTATACAAATGTCTTGAAGCATTATATTGCAATTCGAAGATATTGTCTTACCTCAAATACAAGTGTCTTAGAATTTCTAAATTTTATATGGATATAATATTTATTTTATAAAAATATTTGTTCAAATATATACAATATATTCGAATGAATATGAAATATTTATTACATGAAAAATTCATTTCTGTACACGATTTAAAAAAAAATAAAATACCGGAATAATACTATTATCTTTCGTATAATACGCTAAAGGCGACATTAAGAAGTACGCAAATACTCTTGCGATTATTAAGATTATTAGCTTAATTAGGATCTTTCCTTTCCTGCATGAAAATTCTAATTACTTTTATTTCCGTACTGATAGCAATTTGCTAGAAAGCTTGAAGTAACTTGCATTGCCTCGATGTACAACGTTGTACAACGTTAATTTATTTATTTAGCCATTTCGTTGCGTAGTAAAAATGCTTCCAGATTTACGATGACAGGCCTTGGAAGCTATAAAATAACTTTTTTTTTTAATCACAAATCAATCGTGCTTAACAAGTGCGCGGAGAACGTACACACGCTCGCGTCGCGTAATGTAATGTGAACGTAATTGCTGCTACAGAATGCGACATCCGTTTGCAATCAATCATGACATTAGCTGAAGTTCATTGCGCGACGTTTTTCATCGATCATTACAACCGAGCCCGCTATGTAATCGCTAAAACGCTGCATGTGTGTCTGCCTTTGATTTATCGCACGACATTAATTGCCATCGCTGCGCGCTATTTTGACATTAGATATATTAGATTAAGTCATTAGGTTAAGACGAAGCCGGTTTCGTGATGCCAATTTATGCAATCACGCTACCCTGCTAACTTCATTTTTTTTCTTTCTCTCTTTCCAGTTGGCATTATGGCGAGACGGCTATGCTTCTTATTAAACTCTCATAATGCATCATACTTTCCTGACTATTTGCGAGATGTCGATTTAATCGCGTTTTGCGAATTATATTCGCAATGATGATAAATAATGTTTTATAAAAATTTGTTTTCCTGTTAGTTTCTATCGGCGTTAAATTCTGCGCACATACGCAAACGATCAATCATCATGAAATTTAATCATGATCGGTAATCATATTGCTTTCTGATTTATATTACTTATCAATAACAGTTGAGTTACCTCTAAAACGAGTAATTGCGAGATGTCATATATGTCAAATGAAAAAGATTGTAACTAATTATTGACACATTTTAAACAATTAAAAATCAAAATAGAAGTACGAATGTTATTGGATTAAAGCAGATTTTGTTACTTTAATTTACTAAGATAACGATTGATAATACAATAACGTTATTAGATTCTGGTAATAAATTATGGAATATTTTCAGCTGTAATTTATTAATTTTAAAAAACTCTACATGGATGTATAGAGAATATTGTAATATTTAAAATCCAAATTCTTATGTAGAAAAATGGTATTCTCTACTCTTAAGAATTTTCATTTTATTTTTATAATACTCTCTTTTTATGCAAAAATAGGCATCAAAATTTTTTCATAATTTCAAAGGAAATTCTTCTGAAGGATAGATTAGTAGCACATGTTCTTAATTTTTGTAAGAATATACATATAAGTAAAGTGAGAATTTATGAGATTTATTTTAGGACTCTAATTTTCCACAAATATGAAAGAAAACGTAATTTGAAAATATTGAACTTTATTAGAACACACACCGTTTAAGAAAGTTAACCCTTACACAGCGCTGGTAGACCCTGTACGAAATTTCGATCGCTTGCTGTGTGAAGAGAGAATGAAGGTTCGGGTTAGAGGGGGAGGGGGGGAGTTTGAAGCCTCCACTATTGATCAGCTTCAGAACTCAACTAAAATTCAAACGGCAAACGAAAATAAAGTTTTTTTGTCATCACACAGAAAAAAAATTAATATCAAATCAACAATTCATTGTTTCATATATGAGCAAGAATATAAAATCTCCTTGGAAATATATTTATAATCTCAAAGAGACATAATTTGCTAACATAAAGAAATTTTGTTTCTTCATGTAAGCAAATTATGTCTGATCAAGATTATCAAATTCTTCCAAGAAGATTTTCTATTCTTGCTTATATATGAAACAATGAATTGTTAATTTGATAGTCATTTTTTTCTGTGCATATTTTCCTTGTTACATAATTTTAAAAGAAATAAAATGCCGTAATTTTTTTAAAGTGTCATTCTTCTAAATTGATTTAAAAATTTCAATTCTTATTCCTAATATCTAATATTCATCTATTGTGCTCAGAGCCTTAAGAAGTCTTGCATAGTCAGTCCTCTTATGTCGAGGATATAATTTTTTCAATCTAAGCACCTCTTTCAAATAAAACTACAGCATGTTTCAGGGTAGGAGTCCGTCTTATATTGGGTCCTATGTATTTACGAGCGGGTAGAACGAACTTTTAACGAAAAGAAAATAAATTGAGAGGATATCCTGCCGCGCGATCGACGCTTCCGTGAAAGCGCACGGCGCACCGGTCCATCCGATGGAAAAGAGAGAAGACAGCTGAGACGGGCGCAGAATTTCGATTCGGAAAACTCGCCGGGGAGCTCTCCAACTACTTCTCATCGACCATAATCTCGGGCGTGCCATAAATTTGTTTAGCGCGATGCACCTTTCCTCGGCGCATAAGTCTCGGAATAATCTCAGAGCGGCCCATAAATTCGCCCGCAGCTCGCCTTTCTCATCGGGCCACCCGTTATATCCCAGCCATGATAGAAATGGACCACGTTCGGCGAGACCGTGTCACTTTCCGAAGTCGCTTTTACGCGGCACGCGTTCTCTGGAAATGTTGAAGTAACTTACAAATTTCTCACGTAGATTCGCGATACTCGGCAGCCTTGTTCTGCGTTTTTGGCATTCGCTGTCCAAAAATCACTTTGCCTTCCGTAAATGAACAATCCATAGATAAAAATTGTTATAAAAATATAAAATATCCATTAATTTCAATGGAGAAATATGTAAAAAGAAATATGATCAAAATTTGCTGCTACTGCAAAGAATTATGCACGACTTCTTATTTATTTGCGCCAATTTTATTATCTTCAGATTTAATAGCTCGTAATGTGATAAGAAAAACATCAGAATCGTCATATGAATTGCCATTCGAATTTTGTCATTGCTGTCCTAAATGTAAAGTGCACTAATATAAATCTTCATATATTAATCTGATAACGAATCGGATATGTCTCGCAATTAAGAAAATTGACATTCAAATTAATTTTATGAAAAAAGTATCTTACATTATCAGTAATGCAAGTCTTTAATAAATGCATCTCTGATACTGTAATTTTATAACATCTATCGATGGGTTATTGATTTGCAATAATTGTTTAACTTGTGAGTAATTACATTTATATTTGGATGTCGAGATATTTCGTCATTTTTTTCTATCTCAGGATAAAATGCTCCTTTACATTTGAACATAATTCAATATAGGACATTGGCAATTGACGAGTCTCGCTATCTATGAAAGGACTGACATTCACGAAAATGTGAACGCATTTATAAATAATTATAAAACAATATCCGTCACCAAGATTGCATCTGAATCATTCTATATCGGGCATGTAATAAATATTACCTGTAATATAACACATCTGTCACTATAATTGAACATATTTGTAATGTAATATGTAATTGATTTGCAACTTTATTCATATTCATTCATTTATTCATATAGTCATATTCATTCTTGATATAACATGAAATATCAGTATATTAATTAGAATTAAACATTAATTCATATCAATATCCTCCTTGGGAATTAAAGTGATATAATAGTAAGTGTAAATAAAGAAGCGTCAAATATTCTAAAGGATGTATTCCCATCAATCAAACAATAAAAAAAGTTCATAGACCCAAGAGGGAGTCACATAAATGTTTTTTTAAATATTTGATCGATGGGAACACGTCTCTAGAAAATTTGACACTTATTAATTTACATTCTGTATAGGGTAACTCCGATATATGCCACACCTATCAAAAACTTAATATAATACATATGATAATATTATATTTTATAGCATTATTATTATTAATAATAATATTTTGCATATTTGACATGAATTATATATGTTAATAAGAATCTATTTTATTACTTTTGGAAAATAGCATGTTGTAAATGTATGAAAGTAATAGACCTTAAAATAATAAGTCAAGATCTGGTAATAAATATTTCGTATAAAGACATATATAAGTAAGTATTTATAACATATATGTAAAAAAATTTTTTTCGTGAATTAAATTCTCGTCAGTTTACCATGAATTAAAATATTTTATTATTTAATTAAAGAGAGAGAAAGTTGTATAGTTATTGACTATTTCACATGACTATATGTAATTTTTTTAACATATTGATATTATTAGAAACTTATAGTTGTATTACTTAAATATCAAGATGACCTTCCTATCTCTTATCTTAAATTACTCTACGACAAGATACCCGCATCCTGTAAAATAAGGAAAGTACCGCTACGAGCATTTATCTGTCGGGTCAAAACCTACAAAGACGCAAAAGAAATGACATCGTGATCTCGTAAAACAGTGGTTCTTAACGAAAGGTTACGCAATCTCTGGGGTTGCGAAACATCCCTTTCGGGGATACGCGAATCATTGTTCTAGATTTCCAAATGATATACAGAGATGCGATATGGTATACGAAATTAATCTCCATTGCTAAATAAAAAAAAAATTGGCACGCGGTCTTCGCGTGGATGCGCGGACGAATTCCGAGGCTTCCCGAGGGCGTACACACTCTGGGACATGGCAGAGGGTGAAGAACCGCTGCTACTCGGGAAGAAGAGGGCCAGTCCGATGACCGTAAACACATCCTCGCGGTGGCAAGAGAGCCTCGTGCCGTAGTGGCCGATCTTACGACGTCACACCCCCGGTCATGTCCTCGTACAAGAGGACGTTCCCTGTCGTAATTTCAAATTATACTGTCTCTGCGACGAGATGACCGGGTACCGCGTCTCTCGCTGCGCGCACACTGTCAATGTCATTCCCATAATCCTTGCTGGATACAACGGTGTCGTAAAATCGAACGTGTCCGCGCTATTTAATACAGAGTCATGTGCTCCGTGGATCTCCTTTCTCGCCCCGCTCGCGCCGTCGTCGTCGGCCAGCTTCGCTCGCATAACCGACGACGTAAAACTGTCATCCGCCGCTTAAGCTTGTCTAGACTGGGCGGCGTGTATTTTATAGATGATGGCCCCCCCGGGCACGGAAATATATTCCGGGTCTTTGTGTCCGCGCGATACATCGCGTAAATCTCTCTCGTTCGCTCGTTCGCGCTCTCTTTCCCTCTTTCGTTCTTTGTTCCTCTCTGATAGCTCCCACGCGTTGTTTCGTTTGGCAAGAATTGCCGTCGCCTTTGTCGAACGAGTAGGAGAAATATTGAAATTTCGAGTGACGAATGTCGGTGCTTGGCGCGAAAATAAACCCGTAATCTTGTCAAATCACCGACGCGATATATAAAACAAAACGGATATATGAGAGCAACGCTCAAGTCAGAAGATACGAGCTTTCTATTCATTTGCTTTCAAAAATAAAATAAGGATGAGACAGATCCCATATGTTCCCGCGTTTTCAAAATATTATCTAGGAAACGTATACTTCCCGCGGGAAATCGAATTTCTATATATATAACAAAACTCTGTCATATATTTATTTCCCCAAATGCACGTGGAAATATGAATGCTTACCTTATATTTTGTACATTCAAGAGTAAATAGAAGAATTGAGAAAAATTATTTCGTAAAATAAACAAAACTGAAAGCATTTTTTCCACTATACAAAATATAATTTAAATTGAAAACAGACCGCTCAAAAATCTTTCATCAAATTTATATGAAAGTAATTCTCTGAAAAGGATATAGAAAAAATAACCAGGAAAAAAAAAATTTATATATAATAATATATGTATATTTATCATATAATTTTCATATATTTTTAAATGTAATATGTAAAATGTGTCCATATATGTTATATAAGTATATAATTATAATATATATAATTGTATATAAAAAATTTTTTTCCTGGAATAAATGGAATAATAAATGGAAAAGGAATTAAATGAATTAGCCAAGCTTCATCATAAAGTTGCATAAAGATAAAATATGTATTGATATATTAAGATAGTTAAATAGATTCAATGTATCGCAAGTGTATTATAAGTAACAGCATCTAACCATGCGAATAGCAATAAGATCTCCTTCTCAAAGCAGTACGCCTGAACACGATGCTTCGAATGCATCGGAGCTACAGATCTAACGGTGTCCTTATGCGGGGGCTTAATAATTTCCATGAAATTAATCCCGAGGCATCGTGACATAATGGCGTTACCCTGAAATCGATTTCCGAGGCCCGTCAGATCGCATTCAACTTACGAAACTAAATAGAAACCTCTCGAGGACACTGGCATTCGCGAGGCTTATAATTCGCTTTGACCATTGGGGGAGCAGCTTTGATGTCGCGTGTAATGGAGTTTTAACATTCGCAATAAAGAACGGAGAGAAAACTTTGCGCTGTCGCGCGGAGGAGGAAACGGAGATCGAAAAAGGGAAAATCAGAGGCGTTCGAAGAGTGCGTTTGGGAGCGGGCGAAGAAAAAGTGCGAGTTCTTTTGCGAGGTACTTCGGCGCAACATCTTTACGTTCCTTTGAGTTTCTAATCTATCTCTTACATCGCGTCTCGCAATTAGTTTGAAAGCCTTGCCGGTGAAAATTTCGACAGAGGAGTTCAAATTGAGTTAAATGACAAATCAATATACGCGCGACAGATATCGCTGCGGCTGGGGGAGGAGATATAAATGGAATCGAAGTTGAATATAAAAAGCTGAATTGTGAAATTTATAATTTCAGAAAAAGAATTATAAGACTATACATAATATTACATATAAATGTTATATACACTGTTAAAAATGTCGTGAAATTTCATGAACTTTTAATATACAATGGTAAATGATAATTAAATCACTCGTAACTGAAATGATTTTTAACGTACATGTTAATGATATTAAGTTTAAGTGAATTAAAATATATAAGTGTATTGAAATTTAATATATTTTTAATACAAACATAAATGAAATAATACAAACAAGTAATACAAACGTTAATGAAATTTAAGACATTAGTAAATGAATATTCATATACTGCGTTACTTTTCATTCACGGGCTTGAACCAAGCTTCCTTTACATGTTAATTAAAAGTCATTAAGAAATTTCTAACAGTGTAAGATAATAAGTAAATTTTTCCTAACTTTTTTGTATTTTTTCGCCTGTTTCTATAGAAACTATTTTATTAAAGCCTATTCTTTAACATTATTCAAAGACATTAACGTACATGGAAAAAAAAACGGTTTTGCTGAAGTATCTAAAAATTTAGCTAGATTCAGATGTGAAAATAATTTTATTGAACCATTGAAAGAATTATAAAGGCTCAAGCGTAATAAGTAATGTTGAAAAATATTCTAACATTTTAGCAATCTGCTTAAGTATCCTGCATAATTATTTTGATGGTGTAACAAAAATTATTTTCTGTATCCAGCTATCTTTTTGGATACTTTAGTCAAACTGTTCTTCCCGTGTATGGCATAGGATGGCAAACTTATAACACTTTCCGGGCCATTAAATAAAGTTCAACGATCGAGATGTGTATCTGTGAAGTCGACATAACGAGCAAGCTTCTCTAACAATAACAATGCTCTTAAATTATTACAACATTATGTAACTTTCGTAAGACCAGATACGGGCAGAACAATGCGACAATTACCTAACGCCAAATTGATTTCTACAAGCGTGGTGGCTGTATCAAAGAGCGCGATCAGTTGGGTAACCGTTGGTTGGAATTAGAGCACTGACAATGGCGGAATTGTGGCGGGATCGTAGCGTCGACGTAACCAGACGTTTACAGGAAGCTCCCGCGCGTCGGTGGCAATATCCACCGGATAATTGTTATTAGTAATTAATCGCGCACACACCCGATACACAACGGCGAAGTTCGCCGCGATGCACGATACGCGAAGACGCGAAGCGCACGTTCATCTTCTGATCGATATGCGCACAGTCCGTACTTGATAATTATTCCGGAATTATCTCGCACGTATTCTGTCGGTCGCGTTTATTATCCGGCCGCAGTAGTTATCTCGCTAATTTGTCATTCCTAAGTACTGTCGAGGTACAGCTTAAGCCCGCTGACGAAAGTAATCTTATCGGCGAGCGCGACGTTTTCAATATTTCGAGACACTCGTTATTTCCCGAGTCCGTGAGAAAAATTAGACGGAAAGAACGCTGAGAGAAAAGTGTTTGATACTTGTGACTATAATTGCATCATAAAATGATTATGGTTAGGAGCTTCATTTTTATAGCTATTACTGCTATAACATTAATAATAATAATCTTGTGTTTATAGTTTTACCAACTATGAAAAAAATTATTACAAATTATAGTAATTTGAAATAGTAAAAATGAAATAATAAAATATCAATGTACATAGTAAAAATAAAATTAACGTTTTTATATAGTAAATATAATCACAACTCTAATAAATATAACTATTTTTTAAATATTCGCTACTTAAATAACAATAATGCTAATAAAAGTTATAATTTGCATGATTAAAAGAATTATAAATATATAGTTGACACTGAAAAAAATGACTATGAATTATAATTAAATTATGGTAATTGCAACCATTTTATCTCTTGGCGAATAAAAGAACGATTGTTTGTTAAGACTGCGTCTGTATCGACAAACTTCATGAATCAAGAATATTTGAATATTTTACAAAAAATAAATTTTTTGCAAAAAATTGAAAACAAATAAAAGAGATTAGGGTTCATATGAATAACAATTCAAGCTGAGAAAAACGAGCTTAAGAGCCGTGCTGGGTGTTGAGCGCAAAAAGAAAACCATCGACACAAGTAAAGCAAACGTTTCGACCTTTAGTATAGTCTTCATCAGTGTATACAAATCTTAATCAAAAATGAATCTACGGCATCCGCTTACACAGTCATCGAAAAAAATCACACGCGGTCACACATTATACGGGAACGCCTTAGTCTGAGTGGTGGTCTCATGGAACGTGCCCAGAGACATCGTTTTCGGAACAAGCATCTGTGAGTTCCGAAAACTTTATCTTAGACAATTGTAGAGTGAATGTATCATCTTAGAGCGCTTAGACCTCTAAGATGCGGATGCCGTAGATTCATTTTTGATTAAGATTTGTATACACTGATGAAGACTATATTAAAGGTCGAAACGTTTGCTTTACTTGTGTCGATGGTTTTCTTTTTGCGCTCAACACCCAGCACGGCTCTTAAGCTCGTTTTTCTCAGCTTGAATTNCGGCTCTTAAACTCGTTTTTCTCAGCTTTTTTTGCAAAAATTAACAGTGAATTTATAAGTAACATTTTTGTTCTTGTAAATTTGTATAAAATATTATTAAAAAAATATTAAGAGTTAGATATAAAAATGAATTATTGTCTGTAGTAAATATAAATTGAGATGTCTGATCCAACGTGGGTATACTCTACTTTAGAAGATAATTTATAGACTTGCATCAAGTAAAAAATATATTTCAAGTGAAAACGTGACAGAAATCGTGGAAAAATCTCTACGCTTTATTCGAAAATTTGTTTTATTCAAATATATCTTAAAATTTTCTCGAAATCTCTGAAAAGTATCATTTTATCCAAAGAGGTTTGAAGAAACCGTAGAAAGCCTTTTGACATTGTGAACTCTACGGGAGACGAAATGTACTGGATAGAAGTTTTCGAGCTAGATGGCGTCGAGCATTTTAAACAACAGTCAGTTGGGGTGAATGAACGATTGGGACAAGACAATCGAGTCCGTTCTGTATCAGGTTTCCGTCCTCTCCACGCGATATCGGGCAATATTTGAGGAGGAACAGTCGCGAGTGTGGAGATCGAAGTAACCGAGAGATAAAAGGGAGGGACGAGCTGAACGATGACAAGACTGCTGCTGGTATCGTTACGGAATCTACGTGGACAAGGAGCAAGAGGGTTGTTTGAGGAAGCGCCTTCGAATCGGCGATGTCGCACGTTGATTGCGGACGAAAGGAAGCGCAAGAAAAGAGTAAAATGGGAGGTCCTTCTCTACCCTCGGACAGGATCGGGAGGAGGACGAGAACTCGTTTCTGTCCAAGGACTCTCGACTGACTTCATCGAGATAGCGAAGTACCGTTACGCGGTAATGGCGCGAACGAAAAAGAGATTTCCCTAGGTGCGAGTAGTCGCCGTCGGGCATCGAATACCGAGACTCGCGGATATATACTAGGTGTTCTATCGCGGAATAAACGCGCAAATGGCACCGGTGAATAATCGTGACGTGAAACGGAGAAGTGCGCTTTCCATCAAGGATGATTTATTCAATTAACATTTCCTACGAACTATTAGATTGTAAAGAATGCAGTAATCGTGAATTATCTTGATAAATTATCTAAATCATTAAATTAATTTGAATGGTAATGTAACGAGAGATAGCAAAATAAAATTGTAAGAAAGAACGTTTTGACAAATAAGAAATGAGAAAAAAATAAATTAAAAATTTGGTTTGCGAAATTAAATATCTAATCTTTATAAAATCAAAGAGTAGATTTTGATTTACATTTTTTTTTATAGCAAATTTGTATACCGCTTAACATCATTCGAATGTGGGATGAATCTACATACATATTTTATTTTATTTTATCGATACTCAATACATATTTATTTCTCTTTCATTTTCATGAAAATTTAAATAAATAAATAAATTCCCAAAGTTAATCGTTAAACGTTAAAATTAATCCATGATTAATTTTTAATTTCACGAAATGAATTTTTATCGCATAATTTGGTTTATTTATAATTTATTTCTTGGTTTATTTATTTCAGGATTTTATTAGAGAGTTTTATAAGAAAAAAATTCATCATTCATAAATACAAGAATTAAATCTGTACATTTTATCTCATAACAACCATAGTAATATTATAATTTGTAACAATACCGAAAGCAGATGTAATAATATTGAATAATTCTATTTTTCATGTATATCTTATTTTTTTAAACAAAACTATTATAATTAATGGATCTGTACCTATACTCATTCTCTATAAAAATCATAAATCATATCATAGATAAATATTTTCCGCTAAATTAGCCCGTCAAAGCTATCTGTCTAAAAAAAAGCGTTAGCAGTCAGTTAATTAGACGTCACTTGTGTCTCCGTGACATTCGAGCAACAAATTTGACGAAAAACGTCATGTAATTCACGGCCTTGAAATTCGATGCTTCTAACCAACTTGCCATTTTCTCGTTAACGACCGGCGGCGTATTGGTATCGGGTTTCCGTTAGCACTATACCGATCCAATGTCATGATGTTTGACGCGTTGCAGACTATTACAGGATTGCGTGATTGCAAAACGTACTTGTCGTTTTCTCTCTCCTCCTCTACTTCTCTCTTCCCTGTCGTCCGTAGTGGTATCCTAGTATATACGATCATTAAAACCCGTCAGTTTGAGAACAATGTAAGTCCGTAATTTTCGAAAATGGAGTTAGTTAATGCCTGCGTCAGAAACAAACAGCTACAATCTGCGTGAAAACGATAAATTCGCATAACGTCTGACACACAAGCTACACAAATATCGTTTGCCAATTTTAGATAAAATTTAAATTTTTAGCAAAGCATTTTCATCCGACAATTTAAATTCACGGATTTATAGCGCTTTTCAAACTGACTGATTCATTAGCTTTGACGTCCGTCAATCGGATAACGCAGCTGCATGTATGAAAATTTTAATGAGCCAATTTTAATTATTTTCCCCTGCCTTCTCTCTCCGTTTTTACTTGGACTCCCATGGTGGTTAAACGGGATTTATCGACAGCTATCAAAGTTCCACGAAGTCGTGAAGCAATCCAATTTATAAGTTGTCAATGGCCGATAAATAACTCACGACAGGAAACTGAATTAAGGCGAGCAGGCTTTCAAAGCAACTTTGAAATTAAATCGATTAATAATTTCTAAATGAAGATAGCGATATGAGGACTGCGAGCAGTAGACAATATTATAAATCCTTTCTGTAATATTTCTTCGGAAACTGTTGAAAGGATCTTATTAAAACTTGATTTAATGTAAATCAATAAATTAATGCGCCCTAAATAATTAGCGTTCCGATATTATTAGTAGAATATTTCATTACAGAATGAAAGTAACAGCAATAATTTTAATTACGGCACTCTCCTAAAAGATAGGCATCTTGACGTATGCCAATATACCGAGCATCGGCGATTTATAACTCGGCGAAAACGATATCGTTCGTTCATGCCGGTATATTCGTTCCATTCTAAATCACCGATTTCCTATAAAATGTATGCCAGTACGATAATCTCGTATTTGATCGCGGCGTTATACATGCCGTGGGCGTGGGTCCATACGTTGCACCACGTGGCCACGATAAGGCGAACATAAAGACCGTCTTTAGGTACGATTAGGTGGTAAAGGAGACTGCAATGGCGAACGCCTCGGCTCGCAGCCCCTCGCTGCAGATTATCGAACTGGGCTTCGCTCTGGTCGCATCGCGTCCACGAGAAATAACGTATTTATTATGCATTTAATAATTCTTTCTATATCCTCCGATAGAGTCGCACTGCTTAATGGACGTACATTAAACAATTACAAATGTGACGGAGAATACGAGCGAATTTTATTCAAATTGGTATTAAGAATGCAACGTGCTGTTGAATAATCCCCTTAACTTGGCCGGGACAAAATGCGGTAAACCGCGGCAACGCGTGTAAGTAAAATTAACTCGTTCTTATGAAAGCGCATGATGAATAAAATATTAGTAAAAAATAATATATATAACATGTATAAATATACGTGAGTACTTAAATATATATAAAAACCATTAATAGTTCAAAATATCGTTTTGTTGTAATTTTCACGAAAACACGTACAGAACTGCTGGGAATTTGCATCGCTCTTACAGTGATAAAAAGAATAACTCTGTATTAAATTCTCGAAAAAGGCATTTATAAGCGGATTTCGCGTTTGCAAAATGGAGAAATAAGGTTATTGTTGCAGCTACCGCGTCGTCATGCTGCGGCAATTATTATCGCCGATTCCGGCGATAATGGTGA
>QKQZ01019822.1:0-19515 GCA_003595255.1 Solenopsis fugax
AATTTATTGCGAAAAATATCACCTCAGCCAGGGTTCGAACCTGGAACCTCCCGAATCTCCGTTCCAGGCATCTTACTACTTCGACCACTGAGGCCTTGGTGATATTTCTCGCAATAATCGTATATGAGTGAGAACGCATGTTTCAGACGTGTGATTTAAAATTGNACGTGTGATTTAAAATTGGAGATATTCGACCATTAATGTAATACATACAAATTGAAATTTATTGACTAACATATTTACCTTGCGTGAAATTAACTTAAAAATTTGGTTGGACTATTTGGGACATGCAAAATGTGTTAAATTTAACACAAATTTTTTTACTGTGTGTGATTCATTATATACAAAATAATATAATCGAGTATTTAGTATAAGAAGTAAAATAATTTAATAATGTTAAAAAAGTAAGATTTTTATATTTAAAATAGCAATAAACATTACAAAAAGTCAACTGAAAAGTAAGTGGCGATACAGACAGAGATATAGAGGTATTGTATATGAACGAGAACTGGAAGAGAAAATAAAAGGGTTTGAAAAAATGGATAAAAGGAAGTGAAGAAAGAAGAAAGAATAATAATTATCAGAAAAGATTTTGATGCAAGAACAAGTCAGTATGAAGAATGGAAGAAAGAAAAGGAAAGAAGTGAGATAAGTAGAAACTCGAAAAAAATTATATAACAAGAAAAATAAAAGATTAATAGATTTCATAGAAAGAAAGGGATGGAGCATATTAAATAAGAAAATAACAAAAGTGAGCAGAGGGAATATACATATATGGGAGAAGAAGAAATTCGATAATTAAGTATACGAATATAAGATATAAAAGTGGCAACTCTTATTATTGTAAAAATACAACTCTTTTCTAAACTAGATTTTTTTATTAAGGTTCCTTATTAAGTAAAAAAACTTTTCGATTCCTGAAAAAATTGTTTTTTTTTATGTAAACACATTTTTTCTTCCCAGCAAAAAATTCATATCTTTATAATTAGTATTATAATTAAAATTATTTTTCATTATGTTTTCTTAGACATCACGTATTTTAATATTATCCCTAGAAATCAGTGAACCAACGTCCCCGCTGGGAAAATTATTTATTTTATATAATAATAATTTATATATAATATACATACCTTACCATACATAGTAATACAACCACGATGCAAATGTGATTCGCTCCAGAAGTGTAGAACTCTCGTCAATAACATCTGTGATTCCCATATGCTGTTTGAGGAATGATTCGACGATATCGATTATTTGTAAGTTGCATTACTTCATTTACGATTGTATGAAGATTTCTCGAGCCATTCGAATCCGAATCATAAATCAAGCATTGTATTATTTGTTATTAGATTTGAATGTTACTGAAAGTCAACAACTTCCAATTATTTAACTTTCTTAACAAACAATACAACAAAAGTCACTTTGTAATGTTATATAATATTTTTAACGATGAGTTTATTTAATTAGAATAAATTCATTATATCTCTAAGTAAAATTTAGATCGTTGTAAATAATACTGTTTCTATAAAATGATACTATTTACTTTATATTATGTTTGTTAATTACCGTCATTATTTGACGACCTAGTAGGCAAAAAATTTAATTTTATTATGATCAAAATTTTTTTTGTTTAATCTTTAAGTCGTGACATAAAGAGCAGAATCTATTCTTTGATTTATAATAATTGGAATTTTGTTTAACAGGATTTTTGGGAAAATATTATTTTTGGCGCAATGCTGTTTATATTAATTCATGTCTCGTTTGATAGGAGTTTATGGAACAGGCTGGAGTCTTTTTTCGAATACTGTCATTGTCCTATGACATTATCGCCACCCATTGGCAAAATTAATGAAAAATATGGCGAATGTAAGACCGTAAGAAATATACGTCAATATAGAGGTAATAGTTTGTGTTTTATTATATTACCTTTCTAGCGAGAAGTCCAGCTCCTGATCTAATATAAAAAGAAAGTTCTTAACATACGTTTTTTTTAACGCATTAACATTTCAGAAGAACGCATGTAGACGGCGCGGAAATAAATCGTGGAGAATTGTGACGAATTTAGGAGATGGAACGGTATGACGTCGCAACGTATATCAATACTATTCAAGTTTCATTCTTTTTTTTTCGATTATTAGGAGATCACGTAATTACTAATATACAAATGATACATTATCACCGAGTTTTCTTACACAGAATAAATATATTGCGCATATTAGCGGGTTTTTCAAGAATGACGCAATCGAGCCGTGCTTAAGTTTTTTCTTTTTAATCATAGTTATTATTATCGTTAATATCCATATAATTATCAATAACTACAGTAAAACACAAAACAAAAAAGGATATAGTGATATCTGTACATTCTCCTTAAATGATTAACGTAAACTTTTTTTGTATACCTTGTAGCCTACAAATAGGAAGAAACTAAATCATAATATTCACAGATATTTTACAAGATAGACGAGGCTCACCGACGGACGCACGCGTCGCGTAACAACGGCACAGGAAACATGTAATCCTGCACCTGCACACTATATGACTGGCTGCAGAAGAAAGAGCGAAAGGGGGAAAACAGCGCTTTTGTGAAAATAAACGAGACGTCGCGCGACACGTGCACACGTCCGTGCCTTATGTACTTATCCATAGCTATAATATATACGCGCTTGTTTTTTTTATCACCTTGCTCGCTCAATTATACCTCTACACTGTACATATCCACAACGCATCTTTTACACTGTACATACACACGCTCCGCGAGTATCCGCGCTGTCTTAAAGTAATTGTAAATTACAGAGATGGACGGAACGGATAATGCGATTTATCGTAACAAATAAAAATTAACAGATTCGTCGAATCGTCAGTCGTTTCTAAAATTAATAGCGGAACGATGAAATAGGAAAGTAAAATAAACAATCGTATTTCTCGCTCTAGCGTTGCAGTTACATCCGCAATTTTCGTAAATGACTATACTACGAGATGAACTATACTACGCATTGTTTCATAACTAACTGTTAAAAGAAAAGATTTGTTTTTTTTATTCCAAAGAAAGACGAAATATCTTAAAAATATTTATGCTTTATAAAGCGTCCTTGTAACTTGGAATTACAACGAATGTATGCACGTTTCGTCCATCCCTGATACTTTTGCATGAAGATTACTCTCTAGAGACATACGCCCTACGCGCAGCAGCATAATATCGTAAATAGATATAAGTTCCTTAATTTACTTAAAATGTTTTTTTGACGGCTTGGTGTGATATAGTGTAATCTCTGGTCTATACACATAAGCGCATTTATTATCTCGGACACGAATGCTAAAGAGTCTATGAGTCGTCGTACGACGGAATCGAGGGATGGGGTGTAAAGATAGGTATACACTGCACGTACAAACGAACAATGAAGCGAATGAATGGCGAATGGCGAATCGAACAAGCTAGTGATATGTTCCATTCGTATTTGCCGTTCGTTCGTTGTCCGTTCCGCTCGGGTATATCTACCTCTTGTAGGATGGAAGAGTGTATGGGGCGGCGTCAATGGTCAATGAGATCGGTCATACTATTTCTCAGTATGACAAATAAGCCCCATTCGTCCTTAAATGTGCAGATTGGTATGCCCTAGCTAGCCTGCTGTAATAACGTTAATAATAATAGCAGCGGTAATAGTAGTGATAGAGTAGTAGTAGTAATAGTAAGTAGTAGTAGTGGTAATAGTATAGTAGTAATAATAGTAATAGCAGTGGTAATAGTACTTTAATAATAATATTAATAATAATAATAATAATAACAGTAATAAGAATGGGTAATGATCAGTATTACCAAAGTCATTTGTTGAAATAAATTAAACGAAATATGATTCTCTCTTACCAGAGAAAACCAATTCATCGTCTAATTTATTTCATTCGCAATGTATCAAATTTTCCGTCTTACTCTGCATGTTGTGTGTACGCGTGAATGTGTGTTAGAATTGTACCGACTCTGGCAACACTGGAAACACTGGTGATAATATTAATAGTAATCATAATAATCATAATGATAAAGAATAAGTAGTAACGTTAAAAATCTTTTTATATGACGCTAAGAGTATGCTAAGAGTAATAATAATAATTCACAAATTCGCATCCTGCTCCGGGTAATTATGATACACTATACTCGCAAATAGATCCACGAATAGATCGGAAATCCTACTCGGGTAGCCCAACTTATTTCTCGTTTCTCTGTGCTAGATGTCTAACATTGTAATTTACATTCTAATTCGACGTGACCGACGGCAGCAGCAGCAGCAACGGTAGCAGCAGCAGCAGCAAAACTATCAATTACGGTAATATAATACATAGTTATTTATATAGAGCAATATTATACAAAAACACATCACATACCGCGCGGACCATTAGTCGGGCATCCCCTTATATGTTTTTACTTTTTGTCACCTTCTCTTCTTCCTTATACGCAATTATGTTATCGTTAAATACTTAAAATCACAGTAGTTATGCCCTCGGTGGCTCGCTTATATAATTTACACAATTTATCATTAACGCCTAGACCTCGCTTAAAATAATTCAAATGTAATAGCGACGAGTGTATTTTAAGGTTCTCCTATTCATTATTATGCTTCGCAGTCCACTTGTCCATCTAGAGCAACGAATTATTACTGTTTCCTCTATGGGAAGGACGAGCGTAAGTAAGTGGGCGTCGCGTGTCGACGAATCGAAGGTCTTGTTTTTAAGGGCTGAGGTTGTGCCTGACCCGCTTGTCGGAAAGACCAAGAGTGACGTCGGTCGATCCCACAAACGTTGTCAATGATTGACGCGAGTCACAAGCCGTCCAAAAGAAAAAAATGGGAAAAAGAAAGGGGGAACAAGAGAACGAAATGAGCTTGCCCGCGCGAAATTCATCGAAGAGAGGCACGCACGATGATAATCAGGTGCTAACCTCGCTTCATTGCACAACCTCGTGCCTTGTTCTTTAGGCCTACGATCTAAAAGATCGGCTTATCGCCGGGTTCCGTTTGATTGTCACTGATACAACTCCAGACAAAGAGCTCTTCCTCTTGAATGCATCTCTCTTTTTCGCATAACTATGCATGTCATTTGGACACTCCAGGTTTCATACCACGTGCGAAGCGTCCTGCGGTGCGCGAAGGCGAGAGATATGGACAGATTATAATCCAGTAAGTCGCTAATCGGCCTCAAACCGTGGCGATGACGATTAGTAAGTGAGCGATTTTTGCGACGCGGTGGTGTAGGTCCGGTGCAATTCTTGCCAAAGTTTCATGCGCAAAATCACAGGACGGGAAAATGTGAACTACATACGCCGCCTAAAATATTTAAATAATTTATAATATTGAAGTTTAATTGTCATTAAAACTGAGAAAATAATTAAAAGATTAAAAGCGAGGATAATGAAGTGAATAAAATAACTGATATAATAAAACTTTTAAACTTGGTGGAAAATTAGAATCTCGTATAACGCATGAATCGCTTGATAACAACTTTGTTGTACCTGTTGCGACCCAGGTGCAGCAATGTTTACGATTCCAGCAGCTTGCTTTTGTTGAAGATACATGATAAATCCTGTTTGAAGATTTTTGCTTTGTTGCAGTACATCTACTTCGTCACGGCCACAGGGTAGTGCCAACAGCATGCAGTGTTCATCTTCAGTCTAAAGGACATCAAATGATATATAAAAAATAGTTAAAAAAAGTTTATCTTAGATTTCATTATGCAACATATGCAATTCATTTTTCAGTATCTTTTAAAAGTCCATTTATACAAATTTATACATTGTAAAATTTATACAAAATTTTAAAATATCAAATATTTTTAAATAGGGACAAATTTAGGATTTATGACATTATACAATTCTAGTATTAAGAGATTGCGATACATACTTGCATCTTTCTTGCCACGCCCTCGACTTGAGTTTGCTCCAATCTCATTCTTTGCGCTATTCTCAATGGTGGTGTGGAGCCATCGCTGTTACACGGTAGACTGTCTCTAGCCACTCTGGGATTGCCAAAGACAAAGTGCATCTGTACCGCCGCCTGATCGTTCTTGAGAGCTAATAAACCTTGCCACATAACCGGATGACGTTGGAGTAACATTTGAAACGAGTCCGCTTGCGGTGGCACCTGAGACGCGTAAAGTGGCGGAGTGACGACCTGATGTTTTCTACATCTATCTGGCGTAGGAGCTCTACCCATCTCAGATGGAGCTTCACTGGCAGGCATGGGATATTGAGAGCGTAAATGAGCGGGTGGTGGTTCATAATAATTCGCTCTAGCACCAGCCGGTGCGCCGGTTAACGACGGATTACTTCCTGTGTTATACTGCGATGGAGGCGGTGGTAACGACCTCATTGCTCCATGTAACATGTAGACTTGAGCAATTTGCGGACTATCGGTAGTACGGTCCTGAGGTGTTCTCGTACCGCGTCTCAATTCTAGAGGTGGACTGTGACTGTCTTCCATGCCAGGTTCGAGTTTCGGGTCCAAAGGTAAGTGCGGAGATCTTGTTCCTGGAATGTGATAAGCTATGCGAGGAGCCGTTAACCCTTCCGCGCGGAGATATTGATATTGGAACATCGGAGAATGCAAATAGTGGTCACGAGTCAGTCCTCCGTAATGATTGACGACTTCATTCTGCAATAGAATTATTTTCATAATTATATACCTCAAATATCGCGTTTACATATTAACTTACTATAAACTTAATATAAATATTAATAAATAACAACTTTTAAAATTTCGTGCAATGCATCAGAATTATGATCAACGTATAAAAAAGCCTTGCTTGATCTTTCACGTGAGTCGCACGCGAACTTTTATTAAAACATTCTTTTATTAAAAGAATAAAATTAGAAAGTAAGTACCTGTGAAGTATTAGCGTGATGGTGAGCAGGTGGAGGCAATGGAGGGCTCTGGGAACGATGCGGAGGAACAAGGCCATACTGACCCCCTGGTGGAGTAGCACCCGTACTTCCATGCTAACCGAAACCAAACAGAGTTAGTTTAATGCTGATTCGATGTATTCTGGATCGGTTTCATCATTTCATCTCACTCAAATGCAAGATTTTTAAACGCACGCGAACTGAAAGATTTAAAGCATATGCTTACCAATGGAGCCTCATACGTTGGCATCGGTACGCTACGACTTTGCGGACTTACGGTTGGCACCATAATACAACCAGACATTGACACTTCTACCTTTTGCGGTTCCATTGGTCCAGTAGTCTGAAATAAGTTTTCAAATATTAATTAGGGCTGATTAAAAACTTTTGGCTTATTTCTTTCGTATTTAAAACGTCGCATTTTCTTGACTAAAAGCTTACGTACAGGAGCTTTCGGTCCCGGTGGTCGGACACTATTCACGACAGATGAAATCTGTTGCGGATTGACGAGATGCGGTTGCGTGGGTGAACTAGCTACCGCCGGTGGAACCACAGCTTGCAGCAAATGCGTTTTTGGATTGAGCGGATGAGGCTGTCCATTTATACCCTTTAGAGCGGTGGTGGGCTGCGAGACCGGTTGATGGATTCTTGGTGTCGGAGTACTAACGTTTACACTGGCAGGATGTATGTTTATCGGCAGTTTTTGTGGCATATTCACTATCGTCGATGTTTGTTGCTTGGCCGCTTGAAGAAGATGCTGCTTGGGATTAGGCGGCGTTCCAGTATTGTTGAGCACGGGAGACATGGGTTGTCCTTGCTTTCCATTCGTTGGGGTCAGCGGCGCTGCCTGTTTCGCACGCGGACTCAAGCTGGGTGATGCGACTCTGCCAGGAGGTATTTGCAGATTGAGACCCTGTATCGCTTGTGCAGGTGGCTTGACGTTCTGTACTATCGTTTGATTGGGCAGACTTGAAGTTACCGGTTTCGTGATAACCTGCTGCTGAGCCGATGTCACTAACTTGCTAGCGTTCAACACATGCGCCTTGAGACTCGTAGGTTTTGTCTGCGAAGGAGAGGTGGATATTGGTTGCGGCGTCGTAGTTGGTGCGGTCGTCGCAGTCACGGTAGTCACGATAGTCGTGCCTATTGTCGAAGATTGCGCAACAGTAATGGTGGAAGTGACTTGTACCGCCGGAGATTGTGGTTTCGTAATTACGCTAGTCTGTGGTTGAATTTGTTGGGATGGTGTCGACTGACATGGCGCATGCTCAATAACGGCTTCTTTCTTCGGCTCTGCTGATACTAAAACAGAACTCTCGGAAACGGGCTTTATTCGCGGCGTTTCGTTCATCGGACTTGCATTTTGTAATCCACCGCTTCGAGGTTCGCCAAGTGTTCTGTTGGTAGCTTGCGCTTGACCAGACGATGTAGATACCGGGATGTACTGGCCCTCTTCAGACTCTCTCATCGGTATCAGCATTCCTGTGACTGGATCGATTAACGTCATCGGTTCATGCGATACCGTCTTCAGCGTCACTGATGTAATAGCTTGGGTTGGTTCCTCCGCTTTCGGGCTTTCCGGCTGAACCAATTTCGGCTCTTCCTTGCTCGGAGCCTCCTGCGGCGTTGCTATTACTTCTTTCACCTTCTCCTCTCCACTGTCGTCATTATTCTCCGATGTTCGTCTCGCTGCTTTGCGACTACTCCTTGGTGACTTGCGAAGTTCTGTCAGCGGTACGACGGATTGTTGCGCCGTACGCGGAATATTGTTATGCCTGGTGCTTCGCCTAGTAGCATGCACATTCCCGGCGTTACCGCTGATTAATCCTTTATTCACCGGTGATCCGCGAACAACATCCTCGATGACGTCATCAACCGTGTTGCGGCTGCCATCTCTTTCCGCTAATCTTCTCGATTTTCTCGTGTTGGCGGCCGGAGAGACGAATTCCTCTGGTGGTACTTCTTTGACCGCGGCCACGGGTGTCGCCGGCTGCGCATTTGGTCCAGTTACGTTTGGTCCGGGAGATTTAATCGTGAGAATGAGTCGTGGACGACCGGCGTTATCCTCTTCGCTGTCATCATGGAATTCGTAAACGTCAGCTGGCAACTTATTCTTCTCAACGTGATGTTTGCTACCCCTAGAACTTCTACCACCTCGCCGATGAGAGACGGTGCTTGCGTTTCTGCCACCTCGCCTGGTAGTAACCCCGCCGCGGCTACCGCGTCTGCTCTTTGTTCTGCCGCGACGACTCCTCGTACACTCGTTTTCACACGTTTCCACACTCTCGTCGTGATCGTCACCTGAGATGAAGTTCTTCTTACTCTCGCTCTCCGTCGACTCGGCATCAAACCAATCAGACTCATTCTTACTCGTGTCGTGCGAATCGCTATTCATGCTCTCGTTGCCCTGTTGTGTTTCATCATCGCCATCGTTACCTTCACCGTCGCATAGAGCGTCAACTTTCTTTATGACACTTTCGATATTCACCTCTTTCGCAGACCAGTAATCGCTATCTTCTTTACTATCGGTTGGATCTTCCTTGGAATCGATAGCGAGAGGATCTGTGCTTGGCTCTTTTAATGGATCCTCTATTGGTTCATCATCTAATTCTACTTCGTCAGTTTCCTTTACAATCTCTTCTTCTTTAATTTCATTCACAGGCTCCAATTTTATAGAAGTTTCCGTCTCGATCTTCGGTGCAATCACATCCATAGGTTCGACCTTAGGACATGACGCAATCTCTGTATTAATCATTTCTTGTTTCTCCTGTTTCACATCTTCTTCTTTTACGTACAGTGGTTTTTCAGATTCATCTATATTATATGCAGTTTCTTCCATTGTGTCTTCCTGCTCGACGTCAGCTGGTTCCTTCTTTATCTCATCCATTGGTTGCGTAGATTGTATAGGTGGTGTAAGTTGCATCGGTTGAACGGTTTGACCAATCTGTGCCTCAGTCTCCATCTCCAACTGTTTTCCTTGGATTATACGTGGCTCTAAACATTCTGGCGTGGCTTGCTCGTTCATTGATGGAGTTGACACAGAAGATACGGTAGATGGTACCACTCTGGTTATGATTGTCTGTGATACCGTAGATACCAAAGGTATGTGAGACTTGGCAACTTGACTTTGAGAAACAGACTGAACAGATTGCCTCTGACAAGCAACGGGCGTTTGCGGGATGACACATTTGTCGCTGGGCACCGATGGTGTTATGTTCGGCGTTATTTGTTGAGGAACTACAGGTACTACGGTCTTTATCAATGGCTGATTCGGAGAAGAGACAATTGGTGGACCTAAAGAATGCACAGATTTGTGCAGTAAGTGAGGTTGACCGTGAGCCACGATCACAGGACTGGGCGTAGAAGAGCGAGGTACATGCGTAGTTAGAAGTTGAAGATTTGACATCTCCTGTTTTTGTCTCGGTGACAGCAAATTGCTATCTGTTGTGATGGACATGGACATTTGTTTCTGCGTTCTAGATGACATCGTGTAACTATCTGTGACGTAAGCAGGTTTACCGAACACTGGGCTAGATGTGCTAGCGTTGATCTCGATCTTTGCCGTTTCAGGTATATACGTAGGCGGTTGATTCGGTGAGGGAACTTTAGGAGAGGTCGATGCTTTATTAGTCGGCTCTGGTATAACAGCAGGTGATAATTTTGGTTCGTCTAGTCTTTGAGGCGGTTCGTTCGGGTTTACAGGAAGTAGTGTCTCGATTACGGATTTGCCGCCCAGGGAGGCATCGCGCGAGTTCTTGACCTGTATGCCGGATGCCAACGGTGGCACTGGCATATAAGGCCGTGGCGGGATGTTCAGGGTCAACGGCGGTAAACCACCACGAGGATAACCGGGTGCGGGCGCCAGCATTCCCGAGGCATGTTGTATTACAGGTTGTTGAGTCGCTGCGGTCGAATAAATTTGCTGAACTGGCGTTTCTGGTCTCTGCGCGGGAATGGGCACACACACAGCGATCTTAGTAGGCGGCGGCGACGGTTTTCTCTTTCCCACGTTTGGCATGTGCGGATTCAACGAAGGATTCCGTGACCATTGTCCGTTAGGTGAAAGCGGTTGAGAAACGCGCGGTGATGGCTGCGACGGTACCAAAGGTGGCATTCTTGACGGGACCAATGGTGGCAACGGTGTCGTGTTGGAAGAGGACGAGCAGGAAACTGTCGTGACGTTTTGCATTTTTGGAGAAGCTTGACGCATCGGTACCATTTGAGACTGTGGAGACACAGGAAGCCTTTGATACAGAGGCTGCACTGTAATCGACGATGGTCGCGAACTCGGAACGGAGAGCGATTTCGGTACGTCGCTTGTGATAGGTACGCTACAAGGTACTAACATAGGCTGTTTATACTGAGGTGGTGGCGGCGATGCGGACGTTATTTGCACCTGTGTTGTTCTTTCTGGACTGCTAACGTCAGCGTCTGAATCGTTAGTCTTTAATTGATGAGATTTCACGGGTTCCCGTGACTTGTGCTCGTTCAAGAATGAGCAATCGCTCCAAGAATGTGCAATCACAGAAGGTGGACTCTGTGGTTTCGTAACTCCGGGTGGTAATCGTATTTCGACCGGCTTCTCGGCCGTAGTTAAAGCGGGCGTCATAGGCAATGTTTTTGTTGGGGACTTGTAGAACGATGGTATGTCTGGTGTCTTTGGCGGTTGCGTGAGATCGACCGTCTCATAATTCGGATCTTCCTCCGTGTCCGTATCAATTTGGAGATCGTGTTCGCTTTGCGGTGTATCCGGTTTCATGTCCGCGTCGCCTTCTCCCGTCGAAGCATTCAGACTCTCGACCGCTTGCTGCATTTCCTCGACGTCTTCCTGAGGTGCCTCGGTCGATGCCCCAGCAACCCCGTCGGCTTCTGTTTCTTCCTCTTCGCCCTCATAAGAGAAGTCCTCCGTCGAAGCGCCGAACGTTTCTTCAAGTAACGCGGCAACGGCATCCTCCGTTTCCTCCTGCGATATCGCTACTCGTGGTTTGTCCTCACTTTGAGCTGGTGGTGTCGTTGATACAGATACTTCTGGGTCTTCCCTGCCGTTTCGCGATTGGCAATTACTATCCCTTTCATCTGGCTCAGAGATACTTTTCACAGCATTCTCGTGGATCGTCTCATCTATTTCTATTCCAAAGCCAGGTATGAGCTTATCTTTCTTCTTCTCTGACTTAGAAGTTTGAATGGTACTGGTCACGACTGGTGGAGTGATCGATGGCATAGTCGATACGTTGGAAGTCACTTTAGGTATAGGGCTTAACAGTGTTTCTCTAGACGTGGGCAAGCTGGGCGATATTGTCTTAGATACTAATGGACTGCTCGCTCTTGGTGGACTAGGTTCGGCACCCAAATAAGGTAATTCGCCGCTCTTTTCATGATGATGATGATGATGATGATGATGGTGATGATAATCCTTTCGACTGCGTTCCTCTTTCGACTTCTTCCGTTTTTTCTTTTTCTCCTTGACTTTCTCCAGTACTGTCGTAGGGGTGGACGGTTCGACACTGTCATTATCGTCAGTGAATCGAAAGACATCATGATCATTGGGTTCAGTTGTGCACGCGGGAGCAGCTTTCGGAGAATTCGGTATACCCAAAAGTTTCGCTTCGATTTCTCGCCCGGCTTCAGCTAGATCGACGCTGTTTTCATCTTCCGGCTGATGACGCCGTTTCTTTTCTGTCTTTCGTTTCACTCTGTCCATGTCGAGTGAGCTACGACCACCGTCGCTATCCGAAGCGTAAGCACTATTCTCCGACGTCATGTTACCAAATCTATTGAAGAACGTGTTAGATGGAGAATCGTCAACATCGTCTGAGAGAGGTCCGAAGATATCCTCCATACGCTGAGAATCCCTCGCCTCTTGCCTGTTAAGCCTCTTTCGTCTCGCTTTAGCTTTATCTTCTCCGTTTCGATCGCGTCTTTTCTCCTTTTTATTACGTTGTTTCTTATCGGCCCGCATTCTCTCCTCCGAGTTCTCTAACGCTGTCGTGACGATGGTCGTAGCAGCGGCGACAGTTGTTAATTCCGTGCCGTGATTCGGCCGACAGTCTACATTCGACGTAATGATATCAGTTTTATTTTTATGCTCTACATTTGGTTCGACCTTCAAATTCTCTTCGATCGAGATGCTGTTCTTTTGACGTTTCTGTTTCTTTTTGTGTGATTTCTTTCGCGAATCTCTCTCGTGATTATTCACCACTATCGTGGGATGATTTGCACGGAAACCAACAGTAGCTCGCTCGTCTTCATCGGACGTACGAGGCTCTTCCTTAATATTTGTATGCACACTATTAACTATAACGTTCGGAGCTTCCAGAGGATTTTGTTTTTCTTCAGTATCGGCAAAACCAAGATCGACATCGCTCTCGAGGAATCTTTCTGTCTTCACAGCTTTACGGATCTTGTTGTTGAATGGTTCCTCCTCCTCGCTCGTGTCCGAGTGAATGCGAGATCGCGAGCCTTTTCTCGAGAGGGATTTGGTTCTCGTCGAGTCTGATTCGGAAGTAGCCTCGTCCTCAGTCAGAGCTTTGCTACTTACTGAATCTCCGTCCCACGATGTGCTTTGCTTCTTCTCCTCCCGTCTAGCACGACTTTGCTTCAGCTGCGAAAATTTATCCTTCAGACGTACTTGACGCTTTTCTTCTTCTAATTTTTGCATGTTCTTTGTCGAACGAGCTTTCACTTTGTCATACATGCTAATGTAAGCAGGTTCGTCATCAACAATATCGAAGATTGAATGCTTCTTAGGCTCGTCGCTGTCTGTATCCGTGGCCGATGGATTCCTCGCCACCTGTATTTCATGAGTAGAGAGAGGACCATCGTCCACGTCGCTATGAGAATTCACTGTAGACTGCTGCTGTTGATGAAGTTGCGCGTCTCTGTGATTTGTTCCCACAGAAGACTGCTCAATCGATGGACTCGAGTCGTTTCTCTTGGAAAGCTCCAACCTTGATAGAAATTCTTTGTCGGATTCATGCGAGACTCTCGGGCTGCGCTCTCTCGATTCCTTCTCTGATCGATTCTTCTTGCTTCTTTGTTTTTCCTTACTTCCACTATCTCTCGAATTGTTTTCCCGTGTTGATTCATGTGTTCCGTCTCTACTATCTTGCGTTGTATTACTGCCTTCTTTACTATCACGACTTTCTCTACTTTCTCGACTAGAACGATGCGAATCATTACGATGCTTGCGATCTTCGGATCTCCTGTTTTGCCTAGATCGGTCTTTGCTGTCTCGCCGATGATCCGAAAGTTTCACACGTTTAGCATCCTCGTCTGTGGGGCAATCCTGCGACGAACACCTGCGCTTGATCGGTACTGGTGCCGGAGCGATTTGATTCTGAGAGGTAATAGAAGGATGTAAATGATTTTCGATTGACTGTCGTCTGCTATCGTCACGTTCTTTTTTGTCTTTCTCCTTTTCGTCTCTTCTTTTTTCGCGCTCGACTTTCTCCTTCTCCCGTCTCTCTTGATCTTCACGTTCTCGTCGCTTCTCCTTTTCATGTTTCTCCCTTTCAAGTTTCTCGAGTCTCTCTCGTTCTTCTTTGTCACGTTTCTCCTTTTCCATCTTTTCTCGTTCTTCCTTTTCTTTTCGCCGTTC
This sequence comes from Solenopsis fugax, assembly GCA_003595255.1. Taxonomy (NCBI): domain Eukaryota; kingdom Metazoa; phylum Arthropoda; class Insecta; order Hymenoptera; family Formicidae; genus Solenopsis; species Solenopsis fugax. Next base: position 14,481 of record QKQZ01019822.1, read on the forward strand.
ACGCTCTAGTCTCTCTTTCTCTTCTCTTTCTCGTTTTCTCTCTCGTTCGAGACGTTCCTTCTCTTCTCTTCTTCTTTCTCGCTCTAATCTGTCTCGTTCTTCTTTCTCTCTTCTTTCTTGTTCTTCTTTTTCCCTTTTAAGTCGCTCTTTTTCTTGTTTTTCACGCTCCAAACGAATTTCCCGTTCTTTTCTGTCTCGTTCTTCGCGCTCTCTCCTTTCACGCTCTTCGCGCTCTTTCAGTTCTTTCCGTTCCTTCTCCTCTCGTTCTCTCCTCTCACGATCGATACGTTCTTTCTCTCGCCTCTCCTTTTCTTTAAGTTCATTTTCTTCCTTTTCCTTTCTCTCGCGTTCTCTTTCTTCCCGCTCTCTTCTATCTTTCTCCTGTCGTTCTTTGTCTTGTCTTTCTCTTTCTCGTCTCTCTTCGTCCTTTTCGCGCCTCTCGCGTTCTTCCCTTTCTTTTTTCTCTTGTCGGTCACGATCTTCCTTATCCTTTCTCTCTTGTCTGTCACGATCTTGTTTATCACGATCTTCTTTGTCCCTCCTTTCTTTTTCTTCTCTTTCTTTTCGATCATACCTTAGTTCTTTGTTTTCTTTAAAGTCCCTATTATGATTATCTGTATTGCTGGTGTCGTTTGAATTTTCTTTTTCATCTCTATCTTTACGATTTCTTTCGACATCGGTTTCTTCCTTCCGTGATCTTCTTTGACAATCTTTCCCTTTATTATGTTTCGATTCCCTGCTATCTTTTCCGTCACGGGAATCTCTGCTTTCTCGGCTGTTACCGCTCGTTTCCTTCCTCAAACGAGAGCGAGTTAAATCTGTGGAAGAAGTGGATAATGAAGATGAAGAGGAAGAATTAGATGAGGATGTTATGGAAGACGGTGGAGCTATCGAACTGGTAGTAGTCATGGAAGATATCGCGCCTGTTACAGACATCGTCGTTGTCGCTGCTACCGTTGACGAGGTTGTCGTAACAGGTACTGCTGTTGTTATTGCAGGCGAGAAGGCATCTATTGACGCCGCAGTCACCGTGGGCGACGCGGTGGTTGCAGAGATGCTCAATCCTCGATGTGTCGAGGCTCCGAGAGTGTGAATGCTACCTATACTACCATTGCTGCTTAAAAGACTACTGGCTGACGCTAAACCACTACCGTTGCCACTATTGGCTGCCGTTCCACTAACAAGACCGATCGGTAAAGAAACCGGTGGTAATTCGGGACTAACTGTCTTGATAGAAGTACCAGGTGTGATCGGCGTTGCCGGCGTTGGATGTATACAGTTGTGTTGCACTATCCGCGGATCGGTTTTCAACATCGACGGGGCCATCGAGGTCGTCGTCGTGGTCAAACTTGCGGACAATGTATTAATGCCGACTTGACTAACCGAAGTACCGCTGGTCGGCTGTACCGGCGGATGACTAGGAAATGGATACTGCAGACAAACTTTGCTAGTACAGCTACCACTAGTGGTAAGACCAGCAGTACTCCCGATCATAGAACTAACGCCAATAACGCCAGTAAATTCCCGCGGTTCGTACTTTTCATTAAAGTTCTCCAATCGCTTTGAGTCTTCATCAAACACGCTTCTTTTCGCAAGAACCGACTTTACGATGTCGGAAGGTTGCACCTCATGGAGATCCATATCGAGCAGTTTATGTCGAAATCGGAACCTTTCTGAAGCGCTAGCATCGAGTTTTGCCAGTGCATCACCACCAGCAGCACTCAATGCTCTCGAACCAGACCACTTTTCATATTTTTCATCTAGAGAGCGTATCCTCTCCTCCAAACTAGGAGACTGCGGCGCTGTCTCGCTGTCGGAACTGGTTGGGCTTGAGCTGGCATGTCTGGGAGGCGGCGAAGCTGGCGGTTGTGGAGCGGCACGAGGACTGGGTGCAGTAGACAAGCTGGCACACGGTGGACTAGCAACTTTGGCGAGATTGGCATTGCTTGATCGAGTGCTGCTGCCATTGTTGTTATTACTACTGCTTGTATTATTGTTGTTGTTCAACATTTGTGCCGCAAACCTTGGTAGAGGCAACGACAATGGACCGTCCTGACTTTTTTCTCTAAATCGTCTTGGCTCGCTAGGTACCAAATTCTCCGGTCGCTCATCAACAAGAGGAGTACCTGGTCGAGATCCATCATGATGTTCGTGATGCCTGTAAAAATATTGTTATTTTAGTTTTAATAATATTTAAATGCTTCTTTTCTACTTTCTTTATATTAACTTTTAAATATGCTCACCTGCTAGTGGCATCCCGACGACGTTTACAAGGTCCAGGACCCCTGCCCTCGCAACTACCTCTTCTTGTGCTATGATGCACCACTACTTTGCTATCACTAACGCGTCTAAAGTCCATGCCTTTTCTACTAGAATGCGAGGTAACGAGTAACGATGCGATTTCTGGCTCGTCATCTTCACATAGTATTGTTGTCGACGAGCTGTCGAGTTTCGCACGTTTCTTAGGCACGAAACCGACCTCATCGCCGCTACTGTGACATTCCTCGAGTTGCTCTAGCAAATGGACGCGCTCCTTTTGCAGATGTCGAATGTCGGGTGGAGGTAATAATGGTGGCGGTGGCGCAGGTGGATCAACGCTCGTAACGACGCTCTGCACCGTATGACGTCGTGACGGTGGCGGGCAATCGTCATCGTTGAGCTTGCCGTCGCTGAGAACGCTGCTCTGATAATCATCGTGACTGGTTCCGCTGCCTTGACTGAATTCGTCATAGCTGCGAAACCGTCGCGACGTCGGTTCACCGTAATCAGCATCGTAATAAGAATCCTGGTAGGATCGTCTGCTACTTCGCGACATCGCCGTCGAATGGGCTGGACTCGCGCCCGGTGTACTGCCTCCGGAAGTTCGTGAATAATTTGCCGTTCTCGATCGCGGGGGCGTATCGTAGCGTGTGAATCTATTATTCGAACTCGACACCGATACTGCCGAGTCAAAGCTACTACGCTCCCGCCTTGAAGGAATCCTTCGAATCACGAATGCACTTGTTTTAAATTCTTGATTATGACTTGTGTACTTATATATAAGCATGCATCTTATATTAATAAACTATCAAAAAATCTCTAATGAAGCTAAAACTTGAAATTGTTTCAAATAGAGATTGTTAAATATTAACTATGCGCATTAAAAAATTTCTTATTTTGTCGATAGATATTTTTTAGCTATAAAAAAATCAATTTATAAAATATACATACGTCACGTCAAATGACGCTGCTGACGAAGGCCTCGAGTCCCAAGGCTTTTCACTAACATTTCCTTGACGTTCAAGATGTTCGTAAAACGTCTCTTGACATTCCCTTGAGGCAAAATCGACTTGCAAACGGCGGCCACGAAGTGCAGCTCCTCGCATCTCTTTTACGGCAGCTTGAGCGCAACTTATTTGATCGAAAAAGACCAGAGCATGGCCACGCTCACGGTCTACCACTACCTGAGTTATCGGTCCAAATTGATGGAATTGCATGTTTAAATATTTTTCGGACATACAATCTGAAAAAAGAAGATATATTTAGTGCCATAATTTGCTATTGTTTATACTGTATCGAATCTTTGTTTCTTAATAACTCGTTTTTGCATATTTTAATGCTGATATATAAATTAATGCTCTATTTTAATGAAAATAAAACTATCGGCATATATCGGCTTGTATTTTGATGCATAACTGTGCTCTTATAATAGCGTGTCTTACAATTGAGAAGATCAAATGTAATATAAAATGTGCTCACCTCCAATACCATCAACCCAAACGCAGGATGTGGGCATCGATTTCCCGAACCCAAGTTTAATCCGATTCGCACCCAGATGTTCACCATCCATCGATCTCATCGCCTTAACAACACTACCAATATCCGAATATTGACAGAAAGCATAACTCGACACGGCACCTTGTTTCTTAATATCAATTTCCTGCAAGATAACAAACATAATAGGATGTAATTAATTAGTCTTGACGTTTATTAGGTTTAAATATATTATTTTATTTGCCCTTCTAATTTTAAAGTTCAGAATTTGCTTTTCTCTTTATTCAATCTTTACTGGCATCATGAATTAATTATTTCAATCTTGGAACAAATTTCAACTCACTATTATTTCGCCGAACGGTTCAAAATGTTTCCTGAGCTCGGACGCGGTAACATCCTTCTCGAGGTTTCCAATAAATAATGTTCTTGTTGCCTTCGGATGGTACTCATCGAGCTCCGCCTCGTACGGCCTAAACTCGTTGTCCTCTACATCGTATCCCTGATAAGGGACCACCTCAATTTTGCATCCAAAGAAAAGTTTATCTTGCGAAACCTCGAGTGCTTTCTCCACGTCTTCAGGTTTCTTAAAACCGACTAGGGCATATCTATCGCCGGCTGCACCGACGACCTTCACCCACGTCACCTTGCCGTGCTTCTTGTACTCGTGGAAAAGGCCATCCTTGAGGGAAGTGTCGCTACTGCGGGCCGGTAGATTTCTAACGCAGATGGCCAACGGTCTGCGGTCCTCCGTGACGGCTACGTTGCTCGTGCGATGCGGCGAGCTACCGGGCGACGTGCTGCCTCCGGAAGAGCTGCCGCCCGAGCTACCGCTTCGACTGCTGCTGCTACTTCCGGAACGACTGCTACCGCTCGGTGAGCTGCTCCCACTGCGCGATTTTCTGCGCTGTTTCTTGTGCTGTCGTAGAGCACCAGTACTACCGCTACCGCCGCCTCCTACAAGAGAAGAGAGAATGATAAAAATTGAATACGCGACAAGAGTAAGAAAGGAACGTATATTTACTATTTTTCTTCATCTACGTATCGAAGCTTATCGCTACAAACATTTACAGTAACTAAGCTTCTGTACTCTACACACCGAGGAATCGCGCGAGCACGGTTTCTATCTTTGACATTCTCTTGACATTCATTATAATCATTCGATACTTAAATAACAAATATAGAAACCACGCACTGTACCATGGCATGATGTGAAAAATCTTACATTGGGTCAAAATAATTACCTTGCTCGTCTTGATAAGCGTCATTGGTAGCGGGCGAGGGT
>QKQZ01019823.1:0-14350 GCA_003595255.1 Solenopsis fugax
AGAGAGAGAGAGAGAGAGAGAGAGAGAGAGAGAGAAATTGATTGATCATTATTAGCTTCAGTAGCTACATTGTGTAAATATACATAAAATCTAAAATATTACTTAATCTTATCAATATGACTTCTAACTCTAATAATACTTATATTATTGCACTAACTCTCCCTCTTACTTCTAATGTATGGCACTAGCGTTCTCCTGAAGCTTTGCAGTCTTAGCTTCTTTTTAATTTCATTTGGTAAATTATTATACATTTTGAACCTATCATATAACATTTTTTGCTCCTCTCTTGTCTTACATCAGCTTATAAGTAAAGTACCTCTTTGTCTAGTTTGTATTCCTTCCTCAATTCCCACTAACTCTATTTTATTTTTTAAGTAACTCGAACATTCTCCAATTTCCATTTTATGTATAAAAATACAAACATTGTATACAATTCTTTCTTTAATATGTCTTTAATTCTTACTCTAATATTGCATCGTGATATAATTCTCATGATCTTATTTTGCAATTTTTGTGAGTATTGCATATTAGTATCGCTTAAATGTAGTAAGATAGACGAGCAATACTCAAATAACGGAGCAATTATCGCTTTATATACTACGCATCTCATATATGATGTCAAATTGGCCAATTCGTCACAGTACCCCTAATTTCGATCCAATTTTTTTCCCCAAGATAATTTACATGTGCCGTAAAATTCAAATCTTTGTCTATTATAACACCTAAGTATTTAATTTCGTTAACTTCTAATACTGCATTTTCAAATTTTATTTTTATATTACTTTCTAATACTTTTTTTCTTACCCATCTTATCAGCATAACTTTGGTTTTGGTTATATTTAATTGTAACCTATTAATTTTCAACCACTTCTCGATTCCATTTGCTCATTAAGATTATTATTTATCTCATGGCTTGAATACCCTGTTATATATATTAATGCATCATCTGCAAATAACCTAATTTTACAATTGCCACATATAGTCTTAATTAAGTCATTTATATAAAGCAAGAACAGTAACAGTTCTAATACCGACCCTTGTGGAACTCTCACATTCATGGTAATAGGATCTGATAAGATTCCATTAACCCTTAAACACACCGATCCTGTAAAATACGGAAACACATTTTCGGGTCTGGGAGACTTTTTCAACTTTGAGAAGCTATAACTTTGATTACAATCAATATTTTTCAACAATTTTTTTTTTAATGAAAGTTTAGAATCTCAGAAATATGACTGCACAATCGGCATTGCCGAAAAATAATTTATTGTGAAGTTATAAAGGAAAAACCATTAAGCAAAAATGAGAAATTGGTCAAACATCCACTTTTCCTTCAAAAAATCATATCTTCGCAACAAAAAACTTTTGAGGACTTTCAAATACGGCGTTTTAAAGCTAGAGTCATACTTTAAAAAAAAATTATGCCATTGTCATTCCTTTTAAAAAATATAATTATGTAATAAAGAGAATATGAGGTTTTGGGTATCTTTGGGTATCTAAAAATCCACTTTAAAAAAAAAATCATATCTTTGCAACAAAAAATTTTTAAGGACTTTACAATACGGTGTTTTAAAGCTCAAGAGTCATACTTTCAAAAAAAAATTATGTTATTGTCATTTCTATTAAAAAATATACTTATGTAACAAGACGAATATGAGGTATTTTTGATTAATTCGTGTCTGAAATTGAAAATGGATGTGTTTCATATTATTGATATATTTCGGAAAAGCTCCCTTTTCTACAGCACTATATAGTATTCTAACTTTAGACAGAGTATATGCGAGTAGCATCCGCGAACGGACCTGTTTGAACGTGTTTTGTCCAGCTTTTTTNNAAAGCTCCCTTTTCTACAGCACTATATAGTATTCTAACTTTAGACAGAGTGTATACGAGTAACATCCGCGAACGGACCTGTTTGAACGTGTTTTGTCCAGTTTTTTATGTAAAATACAAAAAAAGTTTTACTCACACATTCGCACGGCAGCAAAATTTTGTTAGTCCCGCAGACCCTAACAAAACTTTGCTGCCGTGCCGTTCAAATTTTAGTTGACCAATAAAGTTGATCAACCATATCAATCGAAAGAGGAGATTTCAAACTTTTCTTACCTTCTAATCTAAACCTCCTATTTTCTTCCGTCTTTACACAGTAAGCGTTCGAAGCTTCATATGGGATCTCTCTGACCCACTTATGTGTTTAAGGGTTAATAACCTCTGTAACATCATTTATATAAAACAAAAATAACATTGATCCTAAAACAGATTCTTACGGTACCCCTAAATCCACCCTAATGGCATTTGAAAGTCTTCCATTAAATTTAACCCTTTGTGTTCGATATTCCAAATAACTTTTACACCATAATACTGTCCCTTTAAATCCAAATCCTTCCAGCTTACTTATCAGAATTTCTCTGTCTACCACCTCAAACGCCCTTCTTAGATCTAAGTAAACCATCCCCATTAGCTTTCCTTCCCCTATTATTTTTTTTCCAGCTAGATATAACCCATTGCAACGCCGTTTCGCACGAATGCTTAGCTCTAAATCGCGATTGACATTCCTGGATTAGTCCATTACTTTCCAAATAATCTACTAGCTGTTTTTGAACCATAATCTCAAGTATTTTCTCATATACCAGCAATTTGTTTTATCGGCCTAAATTCCTTTTATTGTTTCCCTTACTTTTGGCACTTGTACTATAATTGACTCTTTCCACTCATTTGGAAATACACCTAACTCCAGGGATTTATTATATACATCTGTTATTTTTTCATCAGCCATCTCCACTACTAATTTCATTATCTCAACATTTATCCCTTCCTCAGTGCTGCTATAGCCTAAACGAGGGACATGGTAACCGATACTAGGTCACCATGCGATCCGGAAATATAAATACTATAAAGCATTTTCGCAACACGAGCATTTGGCAAGATCTGGAAAACGAACGGACTTTGACCAAGAACATCGCGAAAATGCTAACAATACGGAAGTAACAATTGCGATCGGCAGCCGCCTCTCTCAATCGCTACATATACAATACCGCCGCCTGCGACTCAACCAGGGCGAGTAATATGATAGCACCAACGAAGAGTCCACGCGACAGCGATAGCAATGCTGCAAAGAGTGTGAATAAGCAATACGACGTTGTAACAGTAGAGCAATACTAAAGTACACACATCTGTCTAACCAGCCTGACTTCCTCGACTTCTCTCCGTGGATCCCTATCCTTCAGGCGTTCGAGCCTAACAAACTCCAAACTATCCTAGATCCTTGCGTTCGATGCAATAACTGTGCTTGATTTATTGCTCAGCTTTCATACAACACTTTTTAAATTATCTACCTCTATTTTTTTTAATATTTTAAATGTATTATTTGTATACAACTGTTTGTCTAGTCAAGAGGCGTGGTCGCGACTCGCACCAAGTGAACGCTTTAGCGAGTAGAAGACCGACCCTCTTTTACGCGAGTCGGCGAGTTCGAGACATGCGAGATTTTTACTGTAGGATAACGGCTGAACCGATCAGGTTCTGAGTAGTCTCAAACGATAGCTTGGAAAAAATGACTAAATAAAAGTGTTTTTATTTTTTCTCTCCGTGCCCTACGAGTGGAATTGTCGCGATGCAAAGTCAATTCTATATCTCGAATCACGTTAAGAAACGTCATTATCGTCGCCTTCTCAGGAATTCTCCCTTTCACATTTTCGACACGGGGTGGCGCACGTGATCTAGTTTTCGGGCCAGTCTGTTCTATACCATACCATTGCAAAAATTATTTTTTACAGCATGATATCTCATCTATCTATGTTTTCGTGCCAGTCTGCTCCATACCATTGCAAAAATTACTTTTTATTATTTTTTACAGCATGATATCTCATGTATCTATGTTTTCGGGCCAGTCTGCTCCATACCATATTTTTTACAGCATGATATTTCATCTATCTATGTTTTCGGACCAGTCTGCTCCATACTACTGCAAAAATTATTTTTTATTATTTTTTACAGCATGATATCTCATCTATCTATGTTTTCGGGCCAGTCTGCTCCATACCATTGCAAAAATTTTTTTTTATTATTTTCTACAGCATGTTATTTCATGTATCTATGTTTTCGGCCCAGTCTGCTCCATATCATATTTTTTACAGCATGATATCTCATGTATCTATGTTTTTGGGCCAGTCTGCTCTATACCATTGCAATTATTTTTTACAGCATTATATTTCATATATTTATGTTTTCCGCCAGTCCACTCCATACCATTGCAATAATTATTTTTTACAGCATGATATTTCGTTTATTTAATGTTTCCTCCAGTTTACTCCATACCATTGCTATAATTATTTTTTACAGCACGATATTTCTACTATTTATGTTTTCCGCCAGTCAACTCCATACCATTGAAATAATCAAAAGTCGCGTCTCGCGCAAAGTCTCAATGCTTTACTTGATTAGCGAGTATTATCCTACATCCTATAGTAATAACGGCTGAACTGATCAGGTTCTGAGTAGTCTCAAACGATAGCTTGAATAAAATGACGTAATGAAAGTGTTTTTATTTTTTCTCTCCGTGCCCTACGAGCGGAGCTATCGCGATGCAAAGTCAATTCTAAATCTCGATTCACGTCAAGAGACGTCGTCGCCAAGCGTATCTTATCGAGTACATGTTTTCGATTCAACACAGTGGCGCTCGCTACTACACTATTATGCGACCATGGGTGCGTTCCCTTTAGACGCTCACGCGCTGCAACCATCATTTCATCCTTATTGTTTATAAGTATTACCTTTTTCAAAAAAAGGTAAAAAAAAGCGCTAAGTGTGTGTGTGTGTGTGTGTGTGTGTGTGTGTGTGTGTGTGTGTGCGTACGTGCGTGCGTGCGTGCGTGCGTGTGTGTGTGTGTGTGTGTGTGTGTGTGTGTGTATGTGTGCGCATATCAAATCTTCATTTTTCTTTAAAACCCAAGTGGTACTATCTTTGTATTTCAACAGATCAATATTACGAAAAAGTACATATTATTGTTTAACACTACAAAACGCGTGATATCAGTACAAAATTACCTTTTCAAAAAAAAGAGGTAAAAAAAAGCACCAAGTGTGTGTGTGCGCATATCAAATCTTTATTTTTCTTAATAACCCAAGTGGTACTATCTTTGTATTTTAACAAAAAAATCTTTATATGCCAACCATGTGGTAATTAGCTTTATAATTCTATAAAAACTAAGTAGGACTACTTTGTACTTGGTATTCTCATTGAAAAATTTTCCTATTATAACCCAAGTGGTATGTACTTGATTCTACAAAACCTAAGTGGTAGTATCTTTAATTTTCTGTTAAACCCAAGTGATACTATCTCTGTATTGTCATTAAAAAATCTTATTCCAATCCAAATGAAATATATTAATATTTTCTACAAAATCTAAGTGGTAGTATCTTTAATTTTTGTATAAAATTCTCATTGAAAAATCTTATTCCAACCTAAGTGGTAGTTACTTAAAAATAAATATCTTAAAACTGTGTAATCTAATTCAACCTGAATAATAAGCATTTTTTTCAAAAAAATGTATGAAATCTTTAAATTGCGCCAATTACAAAGAAACTTTTTCTACAAAACCCAAGTGGTAGTATCTGTATTTTCATTGAAAAATGTTCCTATTCCAACCAAAATGGTATTATTTTTGTATTGTCATTGATTGAAAAATCTGTCTCTTTTAACCCAAGTGATATCTTTAATTTTTATACAAATATCTTAGAACTGTGTAATCTAATTCAACCTGAATGATATGCAGTTTTTCAAAAAAATGTATGAAATCTTTAAATTGCGCCAATTATAAAAAGACTTTTTCTACAAAATCAAAGTGGTAGTATCTGTATTTTCATTGAAAAATGTTCCTATTCCAACCAAAATGGTACTATTTTTGTATTGTCATTGAAAAATCTGTCTATTTTAACCTAAATGGTATCTTTAATTTTTATACAAAACCCAAGTGGTGCTATACTACTATTTGATTTCAATCAAAACCTAAGTGGTAATATTTTTAAATCTCATTGAAAAATCTTATTCCAACCCAAGTGGTATTTACTTAAAAATAATATCTTAAAATTGTGTGCGCATATCAAATCTTTATTTTTCTTCAAAACCCAAGTGGTATTATCTTTGTATTTCAACTGATCAATATTACGAAAAAGTACATATTATTTTAGTTTATTGTTTAACACTACAAAAACGCGTGATATCAGTACAAAATTACCTTTTCAAAAAAAGGTAAAAAAAAGCGCCAAGTGTGTGTGCGCGCATATCAAATCTTTTTTTATTTTTTTTTCAAAACCCAAGTGATACTATCTTTGTATTTTAACAGAAAAATCTTTCTATGCCAACCCATGTGGTAATTATCTTTATAATTCTATAAAACCCAAGTAGTACTACTTTGTACTTTATATTCTCATTGAATCTAATTCAACCTGAATGATATGCAGTTTTTCAAAAAAATGTTTGAAATCTTTAAATTGTGCCAATTATAAAAAGACTTTTTCTACAAAATCAAAGTGGTAGTATCTGTATTTTCATTGAAAAATGTTCCTATTCCAACCAAAACTATTTTTGTATTGTCATTGAAAAATCTGTCTATTTTAACCTAAATGGTATCTTTAATTTTTATACAAAACCCAAGTGGTACTATACTACTATTTGATTTTAATCAAAACCTAAGTGGTAATATTTCTAATTTTCATTGAAAAATCTTATTCCAACCCAAGTGGTATTTACTTAAAAATAATATTTTAAAATTGTGTAATCTAATTCAACCTAAATGCATTTTTCCAAAAAATACATTTAGGTTGAAAAATCTTATTTCAACCTAAGTGGTATTTACTTAAAAATAAATATCTTAAAACTGTGTAATCTAATTCAACCTGAATAATATGCATTTTTATTACGTCATTTTATTCAATATGAAATCTTTATATTGCGCCAATTATAAAGAGAATATTTTGCTCTTTGAAATGACTGTACTACTTTTAACAAATAAAATCAAAGTGGTAGTTCTTTGTATTCTTATTGAAATTCAACCCAAGTGGTATGTATATGAATTCTTTATTTTTTCTACAAAATCCAAGTGGTACTATCTTTGTATTCTCATTGAAAAATATTATTCCACCCTAAGTGGTATGTATTTAAAAAAAAATATCTTAATATTGTGTAATTCAATTCAAGTGATATGTACTCTTCGTGCCCTACGAGCGGAACCATCGCGATGCAAAGTCAATAATTTTTTTTTCAAATAAAAGTTTAGAATATCAGAAATATGACTGCACAATCGGCATTGCTGAAAAATAATTTATTGTAAAGTTATTGTAAAGGAAAATCCATTAAGCAAAAATGAAAAATTGTTCAAAAATCCACTTTTCCTTTTAAAAATCATATCTTCGCAACAAAAAACTTTTAAGGTCTTTAAAATCACAAAAAATATATATATTGCTTAACACTACAAAACGCGTGATATCAGCACAAAATTGCCTTTTTAAAAAAAGGTAAAAAAAAGCGCCAAGTGGGTGTGTATGTGTGTGTACTCTTTAAATCTTTATTTTTTTTTTACAAAACCCAAGTGGTACTTTCTTTATATCCTCATTGAAAAATTTTCCTATTCTAATCCATGTAGTACTCCTTTTAATTTCTATACAAAACCTAAGTGGTACTATCTCTGTATTATCATTGAAAATTTTTCCTATTCCAACCCAAGTAGTATTTACTTAAAAATAAATATCTTAAATTTAATCCAATCTAAATGTATTTTTTAAAAAAAAATGTATGAAATATTTAAATTGCGCCAATTATAAAGAGAACATATTGCTCTGAAATAACTGCTGTACTACTTTTAACAAATAAAATGCAAGTGATAGTATCTTTATTTTTTTAATAAAACCCGTGGCGGTATTTTGTAATTTCTTTTTAAATAAAATTCAAGTGGTACTATCTGCGTATTTCCATTGAAAAATCTTTCTGTTCTAACTCAAGTGGATATATTTAATTTAAAAAAGTTTCAGTGGAATATATAACATTTAATCTCAAAGAATTAAAGAGAAAACAGAAATGAAAAAGCTTTATTAAAATAAAAAATTTTTAAACTACAAAAACTTCATCAACCATTTTTTCAACCCAATATAAAACTAACATGGAATGATCCGTAATTTTAGATTCATGCCAGGATGGGAAGTAACGAGTTACTTACTGTAACTCGTTACTTTTTTATATTATAATTTGGTAATAATGTTACAATTTTCTATAATAGCAATGGTAAGGCCAAGGTTGGAATGATCACTTTTGATAGTTAACTCGTTATCATTATGCATTACTCATTGAAAAATACTAACTTTTAATTTTACTCGTTACATAACGAGTCAAAGTAATTACTTTTTGCGTTACTTTTCTTCGTTACGTAATGAGTCAACTAACGAGTTACTTTTTTCAACGAATATCGCATAATGACAACAAGTGGTTTGTTATAAGTGATTGTTCTCCAACTCTAGCGTTATCATTACCATAATAAAAAATTCTAACATTATTACCAAATCGTTATGAAAAAATAAAAGTAACGAAGAAGTAACGACTTTCCATTCCTGGTTCATGCCATACTTCCACTTCAACTTCATCATTTGAAAACTAGGTCTATTACTGTTTCAGAAGTGTTTACAATTCTAGTAGGTTCCTTAACCAATCCTACAAAATGCATACTTCGTATCAGACTTCCCTGCGAATAGTTATTTAACCTCAAATCAATATTAAAATCACCCATAATAATTACTTTCTGGTTCAATATCTCATCACTACACGCATTTTCCAAATAATCCAAATAGAGTCGCTACTATTCGGCGAGTGATACACTAACATTATAATACCCTTATACTTTCTTTCCTCAATTTTTAACACTATTGCCCACCAATTACCTATGCATTTTTTAGTCGCTTTTATTTCGTATTTAAGTCTCCTATCTAGATATAATAATACTTCCTCAGTCCTTGCCGATTCAGAATCGACTCACACGCATACGTCCATCCATTGATATCCATTGATTTGTATCTCATGGTCTTCAATTTGATCTATTACATGCATTTCCGTAAACCCGACTATTTTAGGTCTTAACCGAGGGGGTAATCACTCAGAAAATAGGTGTACACTGGACTGCGGACTTCAATGGACTTCATCGAACTTTCGTCGGAATTCATTGGAATTCATTACGATTGCTAAGAGATCTTCCTAAGAGAAGGTCATAAAAAATCTCTCTTTAATAACTAATTAACTGATTTCAACCAAAAATTCGTTATAAAAGCCAAAAATTCATGGTATAACACATGAAATTCATCAAATTATACCGGACTTCATCGGACTTCAAGGAATTCAACGGACTTCTAATAGGTTGTACACCAGAATTCAAGAGTGGTTACCTCCTCGGCCTTAACTCTTTAATCAAGACATTTTCTATCTCATTTTTATGTTCCAAATAACCTTGCGCATTCAAACAAATCATCTTTTCCTTATCTCTATTTAAATCTTTTAATTGCTACAAGCTACTTTGTATCTTCCTTTTATATTTTTCAACTTTTATATATTTCTCTTAAAAAGCAGAGACAGGCAGCATCATATGCTGAATGATTCGATTTAAAATTTTTTAAATTCATCTTCATAATTTTATACTCACAATTTACACATTTTTTTATTTGACTACTACAATTCTTCATCATGATGCCCTGCACATATGTCGCATGCTTCTTTCTTCGTACATTCTCTCGCAAAATGGTAATATCCACAACATTTGAAACACCTTAGAATCCCTATATAATGTATCACTTTACACCTTTTCCATCCTATCTTCACCATACCCAGCTCCAGCATCTGTTTCCGAGTATCCGCATCTATCTTTGTTATAATTTTAACTCCTCCAGATTTCACATTAGCCGTTTTGTGTATTATCTTTCCTCTGATGACTTCTCGCCTTTATTTTGTTCGACAATTTTATTCCAAAAATTTTCTTTATTTTCACAGTCTTCTTTATCTGCATCTAGTATCTTTATTTTTAACTTCCTTATCTTCGATTATTCCACTATAAACTTCTTTCCGAGATCCTTCGTTACTTCCCTTTAGTTTTTCTGCTTGGGATTTGCTGTCACACCTCACCACTACTGCTCCTCTTGTTACTTTCTTTAATTTTATCAAATCCCCACTCCTAGTTTGGAGATGTCTATATTACTTTTAATTTCCCTCTTTGTAACTTCACTCAAGATGTTTCCTTCTTCCCAGCTTGATAACTATTATTGCTTCCGAATCACCTTTTACTACTTCATTATATGTCTTCATTCTTCCATATTCGCTTCCATTGTTTAACTCTTTCTCCATCACATCCATTACTAACGATCGCAACTCCTGTGTATTCCAACGCTGCATTTCCATTTTCATTCTATTCATTACCTCCTTTAAGATTTCTCTTATCACTCCTTTTATTAGATCTCTCTCCATCATTTCATTTTTTATTTCTTTGAATAGTTTATACATATTTTCAATCTTGGCATCCATAGAAGCCTCATCTGTATTAGCGCCGCGTAACGGAGTCGGACCGCTATCCTCTTCAGATGTACTCGGGTCTCCACTTCTCTTTTCTCCACTACCCTCAGCTGTAGTCCCATGCTTTAACGTATATCAATAACATACTTCGAGTTTTCCTTTACATGGAACCAATTCATTTGCTGTGTTATATACTCTGTGAAGTCTATGACAACTAGGGTAAAAAACCTTCTCACAGACCAAACATCTAATCAACTCAGTTTTAATATTCTTCTTACATTGCCTACATATAGTAGGCAGTCCTTTTCACTTATCCATCACCCTGCGTAATCAACACAGTTCACCGTCTCTAAATTAGTTCACCTGCGCCACAACAGTCGTTAATTGGCTCCTACTCTTCGCCACGTGTCCCGAATCGCCGAATATGGCGAATCAGCACATTTCGCAGCAACACTTTTAAATGTCAATTATATCCTAAGTTCTTAATTTTTCTTGGAGATAACACTCTCTGTAATGCACTAAACATTACTCTTCAATATGCTATCCTCTCCTTAAACATCACGCTTCTTATTCTCAATTTATTGCTCACTCTTTACAGAGCACACATAGTATATCGATATAAACAAAAACGTTAAATATTTGAAATTCGTTATATTCAATATTCTTAACTTTGGACGCTTGTACCTCAAAAACGGCTCATAGGATCAACTTGCGACAATGATAACTTTTTTATCAACATCATATGAAGTATCATTTGCCGAAGTTTCAGCCCATTTGAGTGAAACCCAATTTCCCTAAGAAGAGTACGGGGTCCTTTCAAGTAAATCGGTTAAGAATTATAGAAGTCATCGTGTACGACTTTGAAAATCTCGTTTTGAGAAAAATGCGATTTTGAGAAAAACGCGTTTAAAGTTTTTAGTACTGATTTTTTGTTCATAAGATTAAATCGGAATTATGTCTTTAGTCCGAAATTACCTGTACCATACAAGTGGTAACACCTATAGTTATTTGTTAAAACCTGTTTTTTTTAGGGAATTTAAGCTCCATTTACCTGCGGAGCTCTACTGCGTGACGTCGCTAGGAGCAAACTCAGCGGTGTGATAAGGTGATGCAAGATATTGGCTCTAACGGGATTATACAGTTGAAATATCGATTTGAACCATTGAGATATTATTCTTAAGAATATAAACTATAAATTTAAACAAAAAACTTTTTTCTATTTTTAAACCTTAGGGCTGGCATCGCTTCTTAAAACTCAGAAAATGCTGATTAAAAAAAGATTTGATTATAACGTTTTGAGAAGCTTTCGAGATCAGCTTTAAGACTATGTAATAAAAACTGGCAGTTTCCATTTAAAAATTTTAAAATGACAATTAAAAAAATATATCAGAGGCTATTAGAGTAAAACGCGGTTGTTGTTGCGCACAGTTTAAAAATTATTTATTTACTTCTCACATGCAGAGAAGTCTTACAAAACGAACGTTTCGACTCCGATTCGAGTCATCCTCAGCTAACGAAAAATAACATTACATAATAATCTCGCGCGCGGTCTTCATATAATCATGATTTAATAATAATCATGATTTCGTATTGTGACTTGTCAGTTCGGAGGAACAGTTCAGAGTACAGTTCGTTCCTCCGAAATGACAAGTCACAATACGAAATGATTACTCAAAAGTGACATATGAAAAAGTTGCAAAGTTCTGTTTAATTTAATGTGATTGGCGAGTTTGACAACGTGTAGGCCTCTTTGGTGAAGCAAATTAATCCTCCAAAAAAGGGGAATAATCACTGGATAGTCAACCAGCGAATTATTGTCCTTGGTCTTGAAACCGGTGAATTGCTCATCCAGAGAGAAGACCGCGCGCGAGATTATTATGTAATGTTATTTTTCGTTAGCTGAGGATGACTCGAATCGGAGTCGAAACGTTCGTTTTGTAAGACTTCTCTGTATGTGAGAAGTAAATAAATAATTTTTAAACTGTACGCAACAACAACCGCGTTTTACTCTAATAGCCCTGATATATTTTTTAAATTAACAATTTAGAGAGTACCACGTTTCGGTGTTATTTTGATTTTAAAATGATTTTTACATGATCTTGATAATGGTATCCAAGTCACATTATGTAACGCGCTACTTAAAACCCTTTTATATGAAAAGTTTGTTCAAAAATGCTTATTTTTTAAGATAAATATTTAAGGGATCCGGACTTTTCGTGCACTATGTATATGTCACACCGTGTTATAAAGACTCAACTCGCACGTAAATCTAATACTGGCTCTTATGTCATTTTTTTCACACTTATTTAATTTATTTCGTAGAGCTTTTAAATTAATTATTTAAAAAATGTAAAATTAAAGTGTAACTGATTTGGCAAAATGTTTTGCAGTGACACGTACCTTCTCTATAAACATGCAATTTCCACGATCCATGATCACTATCTTACCCACCAGTCTGTCTGCATTCAGCAGATCTGTGCAAGCTGCAGGTGGATATGTGAACATCACTTTTCCAGTGATTTTATCAAAATTCTGTAATTCAGGTCCAAACTGTGCTGGTCCGGCTAGTAACGTAACTTTTTCTGACGGATCTGTGTTAGGTTTTATAAACGTTACTATTTGCGGCTTAGTTTCTGGTTGTATTTGCATTTTGGTGAGTTCGACCATTTCCTGCATGAACAATAGTCCTTCTTCTGAATCTTGTGGTGTCTTTGCCTATTTAAACAGATACGTTATAATTTATCATGTATAAAAGATGATTATATATATACATATATTTACTAAATATGATTTATAATATTTAACAAATAAATTACATTAGAAAATGTGTGCAAAAGTTGAACCCGTCCATCCGCTAGTGTTAGAGTTGTTATTCCCATGTCACTCAACATTTTCAGATGTTCCAAATTATACGCCTGTAGAAAAAGATTGGACAGATAAATGAAAAAAATATAGGGTTAACATAAATAATGTGATATTACAATATATTCAAATAAAAAATATTAATTAAAATTAGAAAAATTTAAAGACTCGTACAAATTCTTGATAATAAATTAAAGGAAAGTTTGACCAATAGAAGTCAGCACAAGTTGTTGGTATGCACTTAAAAATTTATTAATAATTAAACTGGTGGAAAAAGGCGTGCATTCGACGCTAGTTAAAGTAAGTTTACATTAATCCGCAAACATTTCGACTCACAGTTCGACTCTTCTTCAGTGCAATCGTCGGTACATTTTAAGTTGTATGTTGGATATCCAGATTGATCCAAATTTAGACGTGTGTTAAATGTTCTCATTGCAGCGGTGAGTCAATTTGACAAAGGCGGTATTTTTCACTCGGTGTATGAGTTGGTCTAATAGCGTAAATTAAATGGAAACAGCAAGCACGAGTTCGTTAACAGATATTTATCCGTGGTACATTGTAAATGTGTTCCACGAACTGTGAGTCGAAACGTTTGCGGATTAATGTAAACTTACTTTAACTAGCATCGAATGCACGCCTTTTTCCACCAGTTTAATTATTAATAAATTTTTAAGTGCACACCAACAGCTTGTGTTGACTCCTATTGGTCAAACTTTCCCTTAATTTATTATCGAAAAAATATTAAGTCTGTACATAAGTTCTTAGGGTCATATTTAAATGGCGCTAAAATCTAGATACGTAATCTTTTCAACTAGTTTATGTTCTACATCAATGCTATTGGATAACCTACATAGAGCTTACATAATTTGTATTTATTTACTTAAACACATCTTTAACCCTTAAACACGTAAGTGGGTCAGAGAGACCCCATATGAAACTTCGAACGCTT